>JAQHUG010000195.1:3012559-3027732 GCA_028555095.1 Dicrostonyx torquatus | reverse complement strand
ATGCACACTCTTAGACCGGGATGGAGTGGGGAGGGCCTTGGGCTTTGCACAGTGCAGGGTACCCCGCCCCCTCTTAAGGAAGCAAGGGGAGGGAGGAGGGATATTGGGGGAGTGGGAGGGCCCGGATCCAGGGTAGTACATGTAAATTTATTTTTTAACTATATATATTTAAAAGTATATAGTTAAATATATATATATATATAGTTTAATATATAAAGTTAAGTTTTGGATTCAGGTGTGTGTGGTTTGGTCTTGCAATACACTTTCTTGAGTGATTGAAAATGTATTAACTATAGCTGTGTCTTATCTTTGTATTAGTCTTTTTTTGTTTTGAAATAGATTCTACTTTTGATTTATTGAATCAGAAAAAAGACAGGCACTAAGAAACTGACATAATCTCCCTTGGGACCACTCAGAAGCAAAGGTCTCTCCTCCACTTTACAAGGGAAGAAAGTAAGTGTCAGAAAGTAACTTGCCCAAATTTTTCTAAGCAGTATAATTTAGATATAAGTGCATAAAATTTTGGCTGTAACAGTCCAATGTCAGTGAAAATATATAAGCATATTTATATAATTGTTATATATGATGCTTTTCTAAAAGTAAATTGGCACACAGGACCATTGCTTGCTTTATGTGCTGGCAATGAGAATTTTCATGAAAGATATGCTTATACATAGTTTCTAAGAACTATGACCAACTGTGTCCATCTTCTACTTATCGTTATTTCTGGGTAAGATTTCTTGTTTTTAGTTAAAAGGTGAGTGGTTATATTTATATTCAATAAGTCTAGTACATCCAAGGTAATTTACTTTGAAAAGCTTGGCAATTTACTCACAATCACAATTTCTTCATATCAAAAATGATCAGACACCTACTTTAGGGAATCAGAAAACAAATTAAATGCTAATAAGACATGAGAAGTGTAGAATTCTTGAAAATTGCTGTTTTTTTCTGAGTATAAATAGAAGGTATGTGTGAAACTGGAAAAAACAGACTCTAGCCCTCGTGGGTCACAGTGAAATATAAGATGCCCTGTATTCTAGGGGCAGTCAATTTCCTTCCAGTCCTCTTGTGTGGAATGGTACTGGCAGAATTTCTATTAAAACTGTTTCATCAATGTGGAGTAGCATCTCCTATACACTTACCGAATAAACCAATAACAGACAAAACAAGTTCCATTTCAGATTCGCTGTCATATAAACTTTGTGACTTCCAAACTCTGCCATTGCAGTACAGATGCAGCAGAGCAGAATATGACATTGCGGTTTATATTGCTTTCATGTCTCCCAAAGTATTTGGAAAATATTTTAGCCATTAAAAGTGCAAAAGTCATTTTTAGTATACAGAAGCAGGAGCTGAGCCAGACTCAGTAGACAGATTATAGAATCCCTGACCCAAGGTATATTGATTTGTCAAAAAATAGAGGAAAATAAAATAATTAATATACTCCTGTTGTTGTTTTGTTCATATATGATATATAAGGTGTTTCTAGCTGAAGTTATATTAACTACTTTTAAAGTTTTTTGCATAAAACCAGTATTTCAGATGTGGAATTCTGTCTCTTTGGGTTTTACAGTAACCTGATTTTAATGATGAGCTATTTTTCTTATCTTTCAGTGTTCTCAATGATTTGAGAAGCCAGCCAATCAATTACGGTGTCTCATTTTCCATTTTTCCTAAATCACCAATCTTCTTTTCACTGTTCTTCCCTTGTTCCACCTCTCAGCCTCTGAAGCCTATTCTGTTCACATTTTGTCAGTTTTTCTTGTCTTTGAGTTCGTAATGTCTTCTTTAAAAATCTTCACTCAAAGTCCAACTCAGGACCTCAAAAACAGGCATATTTGTTAAGTAAATATTTGAAGTATTTTATTTCTCATCTGTCAATCACCTATCACTGTAATCCTCTGAACTGTAAAGATGATACAAATAAAGACTTTCATTAGGAAAAATGCTACAAAAACATTTTCCTTACAAGGAGAAGCCTAGGACATTTGTCAAAAATCACAACACAACCAGCTTAGAAATAATTTCACAGAAAACTTTTTCTGATGACATGGGTCATGACAGAAACACAATGCATGGCTATATTGCATTTACCCCAGTCAACTTATTCACTGAATTTGCAACTGTGAAAAAAAAAAGGTGAGGAATATCAGGATGTCAGGCAAAAATGAACCAAATTTAGACATAAGACTTTAAAGATGCCTCCCTCTGTTTTTAGACACATTCACAGGCATTGATCTATGTAGAAATCTTCTGATTGGATGCTGATATCTCTGACACTGTCATTCATTTGCCACAATTACTAGGCACTGAAATTCTGTACCCCTGTGTGATGATAACTGGAGAGAACCCTCAACTGAAATCAGGTAACACTTGTGACACCAATAGGAGGGAGCAATTAGACCATTATCAGAAGAGTCAGAGGAGAACTTGCCACTCCCTTTCTTTCTGAACACAGGAAGAGCTTTTTGGCCAACACCTCATCTGTTGGCACCTTACACATTCATTTTACAACTTACAGCACCGTAAGACTAAACTTCTATGTAAGCTCCTCAACCATGGTGTTTTGCTATAATACTTGAACTTGGGCAATGATAATACTCTCAAAATTTTTGTTCCTGAATTTTTTTTCCTGAAGAAGTTAATTCTTCAAGAATTGTATCATTGTATCTTGAACATTTCATCCCCCACTTCTAGACTTACTCTTTCTATTCCATACCAACTTGTGTCTTCATTGAAAAAAAGCTATTCAGTACCATTGGTACTCCCTATAGATTCTTTTTTTCTTTTGTATTAGTAATTAAATTTATTAATTTATTTTACATTCTGAATGTAGTTTCCCCTTTCTCCTCTTATCCCATTCCCTTTCTCCCACCTCCACTGTGTCCCCCAATCTGTGTTCCTCTCCTCTGTTTTGTTCAGAAATGGGATGACCTCCCATGGGTGTCAACAAAGCACGCATACCAAGTTGAGGCAGGACTAAGCTTTTTGCCTTCTATTAAGGCTGGGCAAGTCAGCACAGTATGAAGAATGGGTTCCTGGAAGCCAGTCAAAGCATTCTAGACAGGCCCTGCTCCCACTACTGGAAGCCCTACAAGTAGATGAAAATGCACAACTATCACATATCTGTAGAGGGCCTAGACTGACCCCATGCAGGTTTCTGAGCTGTGTTAAGAACATGGCCAATCCACAGGAACATATTAAACCTACCAGGGTCCACAACGTTAAATAAAGCTGTCTTTCCCTCTCCAACAGCTATCAATTCCCAACAGCTCTTCAGCTAAGTGTATGCTGCTCATCCCCTTCTCCATGTTGGGATTTGGTCTGTCTTGAGCTTTGTGTGGCCTTGCACATGCTGTCGCAACCACTTGGACTTCATATGTGCAGCTGCTTTATCGCATCTGGTAAGCACCGCTTTCTCATAGCCATCCTCTGCTTCCGGCTCCTTTTCCCCTCTTTTGCAGTGATCCCTGTTTTTTTGGAAGAAGGGAAGTGTGACATGATATAAGATGTCCTTACGCATGACCCCTCCACAGCCACTTTTCTTGACCACTCTGTAAAAATCACCATCTCCTGGAAAAAGAACCCTTTCTGATAAAGTTGGAGAGATGCGCTAATCTATGGATACAGAAAGAAGTTATTATAAGTCAGGTTAACACTAAATCTCATTAACAGAATAATAACATTAGCTTTTCCACTGGAGCCTATTATCTGTCTAACTGTGGAAGGTTGGCCCTCGTAACTATGCCAAGTATGGGTTCCACCTTGCGGAGTAGTTCTTAAAGCCAGCAACATTTGGTTACTCACATTCTTGCTACTGCTGCACCAGTGGGCATATCTTCCCAAAAAGATCATTGTTGTAGCTCACAGGTTTTACAGCTGATAATATTGGTATTATTTTTTTCTTCTTTGTCAGCATTCCAGAGTCTAGGTCAGTACCAGCATGGATTCTCCACTATGACGGAAGCATGTGGTGTCTTCAGGAATAGGGTCCTACAATCAAATTTTGGAGTCACCAAGAACAATGGCAATAGTCTGTAATATTTGGGACCCCACTGGCCAGCAACTTAAATAAAGTAACCCGTTATTTACAGTGTGCATTTTTTGTTAGCCTGCGGTATCTTGTAGGGGCATTGTTGCCCTCGTACAGGGTAACTCCATTTAAGATGTATATCTTATATGTAAATCATATGTAATGCATATTAATATGAATATATTTATCTTAAATTACTTCAAATTTAGTTAGTATGAAAAGTGTAAAAATGGGCATCCAGCAACATTTTTCAAGAGATATTTCTCTGAAAACCCACTATTAATAATAGTTTTCTAATTATAACTATAAATTTTCACCTCCTCAAAAAACAATGGTTAGGTTTGAAACAGGAGATAAAAGAATCCTAAATGGGTCAAAGAAGCAGATTATTTGTCAAGACATTGATGACAGTTTGAGTTTTCTTTCTCTCTAAGTTGCAGTTGGAATGGTCTTTTCTTGACATGGGTCTGCTCTCCAGTGTTCACTGATACAGACCTAGATATTTGTCTTTGACTCACAAGGGTTATTTTCTGTGAGTGAACATTGACTTTATACATGTGATTGCTGGCTTTTTCCTTTTTTCCAGGGAAAAGTCTTTCTCAAAGTCTGTTAAAAAAAAACCCAGTTATCCTTCTAAAAAGGAATACAGGTAATGAAGGTGCTCTCATTTCATATTCTCTGTCTAACTTGTATGTCTTATTTATTTCTCAACACTCCATGGAAATTGATACTTATCATAAAAAGGAGTCATAAAATGTTGGACTTTAGAAGCTATCCATTTGCTTGATTATTGCCGCATGTGAAGAACACATGAAAGAAATCTAGAAAAATCCTATTATTATTAATTATTGGATTATGTGAATAAAGCCTTGAAATAATACTTATCAACTGAGATGACTCAGTTCTAAATATCTGATGATCAAGATGAAATAAATAGTCTTTGATTGCATATGGATATTTTATTTTCTTGCCAGACTTTTGAAATTTCTATACCAATATTTTTATACAGAAAAACATCTGAAAAGATACAGAACTAAGGCATAACATTGAAATACTTTACTAAATTACACAATGTGATATTCAACAGAAAGATATAAACCTATTATGCTTGCAATTTATATTCAATGCTCTGCTATATTAAAAAATGCTGTTGCTATAACCTTATAAGCTGAAAGATATATGCATATATATGAAAACACAATTTTCTTATGTATATATGCATATAAGAGAGAATATATATATAAGAGAAATGTATATTTGATATGTAATGTGACACTGAGGAAATGAGAAAAACATGACATTTTTGTTGTTTTCTTTGGGGTGTTAGGATTAAATTCAAGATCAATCCCATGCTCAGGTCATTGCTCTATATCTCCATACCAGAAAAAAATATTGGTAGGTGTTGTATTTGCTTTTCTTTTGTGTGGGGGAAGGAATTGTATACTCATACTTCATTGTTCTCACCCTTGACCACCCAATTTCCTTTGGCCTGCATGTAGAAGAAACATACATTGTTTGTTTTCAAGCACTAATGGAAAACACAAGACTCATAACAATGCTAATTATATTATTTTTTCTACTAAAGTCCTGTGTTCTGCAGAATGCACTCCTGCAGCCTAGGTCCTAGTATGTAAATAGTGCTGAAAAGAGCCAAAGTCACTTAAAATGGTGGCATAAATTTGGTGTAGGAGGTCCTTCTGATTAATGAATAAAAAAACTGCCTTCGCCTAGTTGATAAGGCAAAACTTAGGTAGTCAGGGAAGACGGAACTGAATGCTGGGAGGAAGATAGGGAGAGTAAGAGAGACATGATAGAGCGGTTAGAATCAAACATGCTGAATCTTTCCTGGTAAGCCACTGCCACATGGCAATATACAGATTAATGGAGATGGGTTAAATCAAGATGTGAGAGTTAGCTAAAAAGAGGCTAGAGCTAATTGGCTAAGTAGTTAATTTAATTAATACAGTTTTTGTGTGGTTATTTCAGGGCTAAGGAAGCTAAGCAGCTGGGAAGAACAAGCGACCCTTTCCCTTGCAACATAAAATGAGCAACAGATAAATTTTTACAGTTGTGATACGTTTATATCATTTCTTAGTACCACATATTGTGGACTAATGCTGTGGCTATATTATTTCCTTATGAAATTACATGCATATAGAGAGATTGTATACATTATGAACATTATTTTTATTCTGTATATTGCTGAGTAAGCCTAGCAGACTGAATTTGATTCCTACATGAAAGCAAGAGAGCTTGCTCCATAGAATTGTCCTCTGACCTCTGCACATGTGCCATGATAATATAATGTTACAACGTTGGCCTGCTTCACCTTCCTCCCTCCAACCCCACCCCCACAACTCTTCCTTCTCTCTTTCAAATTCATGATCTATTTTTTCACTATTATGGTGTTACATATCCCTAATACATAAGTATAATCTTCTCAGTTTGTATAATGTTACTTTTGTATATGTTTCCAAGTCTGACCATTTGGTATTGAGTAAACAATTAGCGTGCTCCTCTTCTCCAACTCTCAGTATTGCTTAACTCCCAATAGTTCATTATGTAGTGTTGAGGTCTCATGGTTTTTTCCCCATCTGCTTAGGAATTTCTTTCGGCATTAACCTTGTTCAGTTTGTGTTTGGACGGTCATGTTGGTGAGTTCTGTGAGTGCAGCTTCCAATATTTGCAAGAGACACAATCTCACACAAAAATTGCTGTTCTTACAATCTTTTAACACCCCTTTCCAGTGATGGTTAGGTCTGGAAGTTGTATTCTAGATGCATGCTTTGGGATTGGGCTCTACAACCCATCCTTTTGACTGGTTACAGTTTTCTGTAATAGTCTCCATTTGTTAGGAAGAGATATTTCCTTGATGAAGGATGATAATTACACTTATCTGTGAATATAAATAAACAAATATTTATAATCTAGTTAGAGATTGTGCTAACTTGGTAAGGTGGTGGTTGTAGAAACTCCTGCAAAGTCCATGATTTTCCTAAACCTGCCATTAGCCATATTTTTAAAAGTATAGAGCAACTGGGGGAAAAAAACCTACCCCCATTCTTCCTCAAAGAGAACTCCACCTTTTTTGTCAGTAGGGTGTTCCTACTGGATCTAGTGTTTGGGGTTAGTATTTCTTTTTATTCTGTATCTAAAAATTATTGGGGACCTTCAAGGGTCCAAGATTTTTGATGAGAAATCAGATAATCAGACTGGGTCCTCATTTTTACTCATGGCACCATTTTCCTCTTTTGCTTTCGGGTTTTGGCTTTGTTTTTAGAATGTTGTTTATGATGTGTACCAGTGGATGCATTTGGGGTTACCTTGGGTGCTGGCTTAACATCTCAAAGTTAGAGATTAATGTTTCAAAAAAGCTGAGGATGCTTCAGCCACCATTTCTGTTTTCTCTTCTCTCAGTTTTTGGATAACATGTTAGTTTATATGATTCTGAGGTCATGGAGGCATTTTATGGGTTTATTTTGTAGTCTGTTCTCTCTTGCTTGGCTTAAATAATTTATATAGTTCCATATTTTACATTACTATTTCTTTCCTCATCCCTTCCATCTTATCATCACTAAACCTATCAACCATTTGATTTTGCTTGTTATAGTACTTCATTAGAAAATTTCCATTTTATTTTTCCTTTGTTTTTGGTTTCTAGTTTCTATCTTTTTCAAGTAAGTTTATAGTTGCTTTAAATCCCATCCCTTCCTCTCTCCTTCCCTCCGTTCCTCCTTCCCCCTCTCTCTTTCTTTCTTTTGACAGGGTATGTCTAGTGTAGCTCTGTCTCTCCTAGAACTTCTCTAGACCAGGCTTGCCTTGGGCTCAGAGATCTGCCAGCCTCCCAAGTGCTGAGACTAAAGGTGTATGCCAGATTATTGAAACAAGTTTGGATTTAGAAAATCCCATTTTACTAACTGTTGTGTTGGAGTGGAGTTGTATTGAAATGAAGACTTTCAAAGCTGTAAGATGGTAAACTCTTCTGTTTCATCTGGTGCTCTAAGGCAGTGTCCCAGTGTCTGTCTCTTCCAGTCAGATGAAGGGAGCAGTACAAATTCCACTTGGTTTCAACGTTAATCAAATTTTGTATTATTTCACTCTCAAAACACAAATATACTCCCTCATTTCCATTCCCAGAAGTTTACCAATAAATCATCTAGCTTTTTTTCATCCCTCAGACTGGTATTTCCCTAAGCTGACTTTAATAAATGCTTTCGTCAATTGGCAGTTGATCAGATGGTTTGTGTGCCCTGATAGTGTGGAAGCAAACCTCTTTTGAAACTGACAGAATATTCAAAGCCTTTACTCTTTCCACCAGCAAAAGCGGCTTTGTAAATGCCAGGTCCTTTTAAAATTGTGCTCCTTGCGGCTGCATCTATTATTCAACTGACTGAGGTATCCCACACTGTCAAGGGTGAAAATTGCAAGATCTATCACTGAGATTCTCTTTGATGCTGTGAGAAGATTCAGAGTGACTTGACTGGAAGATAATTGTATTTTTTCTTTCCTTCTGGTTAGACTAAAGATAGCTGGCGTCTGCTTCTTTTTACCAGCTGACATGTTGCCCAGGAAGATGACCCTAAGATCTAGAGTCACCCGAGTAAAGAGATACAAGCTGTGTGATCCAAGTGTCATAGAGTAGGTACTGACACCAACAAATGGATGTACACATTTCTTTAATCTGTACATGGTATTTTGTAATGGGCATCAAGCAAGGCATTCAGTGGAATAGCAGTGGCCAAAGTTGGGAGGTGACGAGGTGTTTCCTTCTCATTAATCAATTTAGTTGGTCAAGTTACCCCTTGACATCACACTCTGAAAGTCTATAGATAAAGAAACCCCCTGTCTCCAATAACTTGCTGAAATTAACTAGAGGCAAACTCAATACTGTTGTTTGGATAGTGGATGCCCATATACTGTCTTCAAATATGCTATGTGGTTAATAATAATGGCCTTCAAAACTCTGACTATTCTGAGTTAGGCTGAAATTTTTGGTTCTAGGTTGATTTTGTTACTGTTATAAAACTTTCATCAAAATTCATTTATGGAAGAGAGGCTTTGTTTTATCCCCACAGCTTGCAATCTGTGATGATGGGCACTCAAGGCAGGAGCCAAAAGGGAGAAATTGAAGCAGAGACTGCAGAGGAAAGCTGCTGACTGGCTTGCTCTTGTTGCTTGTGCTCAGCTGGTTCTATTACACAATCCAGTCCCATCTGCCCAAGAGTAGCGCCACCTACAGTTGGCTGAACCCTCTCACAACAATCACTAGTAACGAATATGTACCAGAGACATGCTCACAAGCCAGTCTGATGGAAGCGAAGCCTCGACTAAAGTTGTGTCTTTCTAAGTAGCTTTAATTCCTGTCTAGTTGGGAAAGAAATTACCAGTACAGTTATCAAACTATCCTAGACATACAGTAAACTCGGGCTTTGAGGACTCATTTCCATAAAAGTCAGCATTTGAGGTGTAAACCATGAAACAAACAAACAAAATGAAGTGAAACCACCTAGAAATGGCTGAGATTGGGCTGTGAGTCACTGAGTGGGCAGCACTCTTTTCTATGTGACCATCTATTCCAAAGTTGTCCTTATGGTCAACTGAGAAATGAGCCAGCACAAACCCCTCTGAGGTCTACAAATGATAGAGTGAGCAAAGCCCAAGTTTCTTCATGAAGCAGGTCCCCTTGAGTAATAGGTCCGGCTTTTCTTTTCTATTCCATTTTTGAGAATGACCTCTCGCTGACTTGCATTTCCCTGAAAGTTTAAATTTGGTGTGGTGACATCTCTCTTAAATATCCTAAATTGCAGAGTCCCTCTACAACTGTTTAGAAAGCTGAAAAGTCTGCATAGAGTTATTAGGATACTAGGGGTTCACTAAAGAACGTTCTTCTTGAGATTGAATTTTATTTTGTAGCTGTGGTAGCCTCAAATTCGCAGCAATTTCCTATCTCAGCCTTAAAAAAGACTGGGATTATAGTTGTGTGTCATCAAGCCTTCTCAGTTATTGTTCTATACATATCTAACTATAGATAGATAGATAGATAGATAGATGATAGATAGACAGATCAAATATATATATGAAGGTTTCTAGGTTTGAAAACATAGAAATATTTTATGAAATATATTTTCAAATCTACTTTAGATTAGTGTTTCTGCTGATTCCTGTCAGAGGAAATAGAATTTTGAACTTGAGTCTTTTAAAAAACATAATTAAATTAGAACTTTTAATTCTTTATCATAATTATTTATCATGTTCATGTGTTTTATTAGTTTGTGGATATGTATATTTGTATGACACATGTGAATATAGGCAAACATAAGGCACACAGATGTGGAGATAGTAGGACAATCTTTAGGACTTGGTTCTCTCCTTCTACTAAGTGGCTTCCAGGGATCAAAATCAAATGCCAGACTCATGTTGCAAGTGCCTATACCTACTGACTTGTCTTGTTGGTCCTTCCAATTAGATATTATTTGTAAATATCTGGAAATCTCTCCAATTTGATATCACAGAACAAGCAATGGGTAAGTATATTTTCAAAAAGGAGGAGTTTAGTAGGTTTTAAGAGGCTAACAAGACACTTTAATAGAAGAATGTCAGGAAGCAAAACCCTCTCGCTTCTATCATCTAAGTGAAGATATCTATCAAATGTATTTATATGGCAAACTGCCCTATGAGACACATATATTATCTGTTCAGTGTCAGATAGATTTACTTGCTATCCAGGATAACAAAGATACTGTCTTTCTCTTGGATAAGGTTTGACCTGGTTTAGTAGTACACCTCTGGGGCTTTAAGAGGTTGAGATTACTTCTGTCTAAGACCCCCTCAGATGTGATAAGTACTCATGATACAACCATGGGCATTCTCTATTCTGTCATGTGGCTTGAGAGGCAAGAACTGATGAGAACATGTGAAAGTCCGTTCTCTGGTCCAAGGATCTGTCAGCAGCATCTCTGAATTAATCTACTAGCTTGATAATAGGTGACAGCATCATTATTCAAATGCTCCATTCTCACCACATTATACTATAATACCTGCTAATGAACTAAACTAAAGGGACCTGTGGAAAATCCCAAGGACCATATACAAAAGATTCAACATGCTCCTCAAACACGGCCATCTGTTGATACAGTTTATATGACATACCACCCCCGCGGCTTGTTCTCATCAAAGCAACATGTAAATGTTGGTGTAACTCTGGGAGGTCCTGAAAGGTAATGAGCAGGGTGAAACTGGGAAAACTATCTGGGCATAGCAATTATAGCCTCTACTGTCTGAAACTCTGGGTGGTTTTCTGTGGCTTCCAGTACCCATTGGCTATCACATCCAATACTATAATTTTCTGTTTCCATTCTGGTCCTTTACCCTAAATCTTAGAATTTTTCAGCATATAGTTACTAAGACATATTGGAGTATACTGACATGTTGAATTATTAAGCAAATTCAAGAACAATACAGCCTTACCCCATTTTTTCTGCCACTCAGACCTGTGGCCCTTTTAATAAACAATGAAGATCTAGGGGGAAGCTGAGATACAGAGAGTAACAGTAAACCAAGAAATATGAGAAAAAATTATAAGCTCATCCACATTGCTGAGGAAAGGCTGAGACTGTGCCATCAGTGTAGCCAGCAGTCGCAAGGGCTAAGTAAGACCTTGTAGGGTGACGCTGACTCAAATTAGTATCTGAGTGTGAAGTACACAGATTTTAAGGACAGGATTCAAAACAGCACATAAATTTCAACTCCTATTGGTGGTAGTAGGGGTGACTCTCTCTGCTTTTGGGATCCTTTTCTCCAAATAGTTTGCCACTCCAGTCTTAATATAATTGTTTGTGCCTAGTCTTACTGTTTTTGTCATGTCATGTTCAGTTGTTATCCCTGGGTAGCCTGGTCTTTTCTGAAGGAAAAGGAGGAGGAGTGGATCTGGGGGAGAGGAGGTGGAGGAGGAAACTGGGAGGTATGAAGGGAGGGAATACTGTGGTCTGGATGTATTGTATGAAAGACAGAAATAAAAAGTTAACAGAAAAAAACTAAAAACAAAACAATAAAATAATAAATAACAACAAAACATCTTCATGTTGAATCAATAGTTTATTAAATAGAATATTAAAATAAATTTTACCTACTTCTTTTTTACATTTTATTCATGCCACAAGAATTCTTTAAAATTGTTTTTATTAGGTTTTCCTATTTTGTGTCTTTGCCAATGATCATGGTGATAGCTAAGAGATACCACAAAACTTTGGGCTGATCCAATATTATTCGCTGCCTTATATTGACGTCTATTTAATTTATGAAACTTTTAAATATTTTGAAGAGTTTCAGATAGTCTTCCATTTCTTTAGGGCAAAGGTGAGCTATTATATATTTTTGTAATCTTTCCTGAACCCCAGTGATAATATTATTCTCATTTGGTTTAACTTTTTCTAGTTGAAGGAATAATAGGGAAATCTAAAAAAAAAAGCAGGCCTATCAGTGTGATGTTTATATGTCCTGGGAGTTTTTAATTCTGAGCAGGCTGCCTGAGTAGAACTCAGCTTCTCTTAGCTGTCATTTAAGAGGGAAGACCTGCAGTGAAATTTGTCTCCTCTCCTCCAATATTTTTCTGCTTCACTGACATGTGTTCCCATGCCCAGAACTAGCCAGTTTTTTTATTTCTCTCAACTTTGAATTATTATTAGTTATAAAGCAGATGAAATTCTCATGTTTCTTATACATATATCTTTTCTCTTTTTTCATGTGTGTTTGTGTGTGTGTGTTGAGAGTGGTCTATGTGGTGTGTCCATGTCTGTAAGCAGGTAAACATGCCTGTGTTTATAGAGGCCAGAGGAGGATGTCAGGTGTTTTGTTTACCATTCTTTCTTGTTCCTTTGATTCAGGGTCTCTCACTGAATGCCAGATAGGGTGGTGTCCAGTAAACCTCAGTAATCTTTGTCTAAACCCACCACAGTCTGGGGATCACAGATGTGTGTGTAGTTATGCTGAATTTTTTCACAGAAGTTGGAATCTGAGCTTAACTTTCCTTCTCTTACCTACTGTGTCATCTCACAAATCCACATATCCTATTTTAGGAAATACAAAACATGTGCAGGGATTAAAGTGGGATGCCCTTGTGTACACATGAATAACTAAGTAGAAATGCATGCCAAGTATTTTCAGATTTTCTTAGCATTTAGTCTTAAAAGCCATCCAGTATTTTCACATGTGCATTCGGGCACAGGAACATTCTATAGTAGAGAAAATGCCTGCAGAGTTTTCATGATGCCCTTGTGATTTATTCCTTTATTACTTTCTAGTCTGGTAAAGAAAACCTTTAGAAGGGAGCAGTGATAATGCAAATATAATGTCAAAGGAACCAGTTGCAATCTAAGATATAAAAATAATATTTTGTGTATGATGTAGGAGGTCCATCTGTCTATGTGTTGCTTTCATTGGTTAATAAAGAACTGCTTTGAGCCTATGGCAGGGAAGAACAGAACTAGGTGGGGAAAGCTAGGCTGTATCCTGGGAGGAAGAAGGGTGAAGTCAGAAGAACGCCATGAAGCTGCCAGAGACAGATGCTGGGAATTTTACCTGGTAAGCCACTGCCATGTGGCGATACAAAGATTACTAGAAATGGGTTAAATTAAGATTGTGAGTCTGAGGTCAGTTTAGGATTGCACAACTAGTCACAGACAAGCTTGAGATATATAGAAAGACCCTGTCTGGAAGAAAGAAAAAAGAAGGCAGGATTTCCTAAGGTTGTATTTTTAATAGTGTATGTTATTATGTCCTACCTCCAAAAGTCATATGTTAGAATCCTTACCCCATGGTATTGTAGATGATGCTATTGTAGATGGGATCTTTGAGAGATGGTCAAGCCATGAATGAAGTTTGTGTCTTATTTAGAGCTAGAAAGCCACTCTTGCCTCTCCATCAGAAAAGACATCATGAGTCAGAAGCTAGCCCTCACTATAAAATGTGTCTGCTGGAACTTTGATTATGAACTTGCAGACTTTAGATGAGTGAGAAATCAGTTTTTATCATTTATGTCATCAAGTATACACTATTTTCTTATTGAATTCTGGGCAGACAAAGTAAGGACATATTGCTTATCAGGTAAGGAGTCAAATGAATTCAACTCTTTAGTCTTATTCCAAAGCCCATGCTCTGTTTCTATATTAGTTTCTCTCTACCACAATGACCCACCATTATGCTAATACTTTAAACTAATATCAACGTTGGTGTCTTACCTTATCTTCCTTTAGTCATATCTTCCTTCCTCTTTCATTCCTTTTTCTACCTTTTATTCTTTGCTACCTGTGGGTGGTTTTATTTTACTTTTTACCTTTCTATTTTTTAGCATAATACCTTGGCATTACACTGGTATTAGACCAGTCCAGTCTGGTTTCAAACTGACCTTGTAGAAGAATACAAATTAGAAGCCCTAAGGTTTGGCCCCACCTCCCAAGTGTTGGGGGTTACAATTTTATTCTACCATGCTTAACAATAATCCATTACTTCTATTCTCTCTTGATTATTCCAGCTTTTTATACTTTCTATCTTCTCCTTTTCTAATAACCCTTGGTTTCATTTCCTCACTTTGTGTAATACTTATGTGTTCTTTTCCAAGCATTTATTACTTAAGCTGCATTCTTCCATGTCCTCTGGGGACCCTGATATGTGATAAATTCTTACAGCTACAGAAAAGGAAGTGGCAACTGTAATACCTAGAGAGAAAAGCAAAGAAAAGCCCTAGATTTGTTCAGACTTGAAAATAATTATTTCACTGAATACTTCAAATGTTCAACCATTGTAGGCTTCTAAAAGGCAGATCTAGGGACTTATCTAGCATGATATTATACAAAGTACAAACTCAAGGGAGCTAAAATGCTACACCAAATGATTAACTCTATTAGACAGAAAGGGAGACCAAAACTCTGCCATTCTTATTCTGAGTTCTAGGAAAACATGTAAACTTAATAGGAATGAGACATGGAAACTTACTGACTAGCACAAAGTAAGGTCTAAAACAATGAAGCTCATTTTCTTGATTTATAAAGCTTTTGAAAAGACAAGTGAGGTACTGAGTTGGAGGTCTTATTTAAATGTAGGCAGCACTTGTTGTCTAAATATTAGAGATCAATTTTTCATA
>JAQHUG010000195.1:2975239-3006897 GCA_028555095.1 Dicrostonyx torquatus | reverse complement strand
CTGCTAGCTCTTTCTTGCTTCGGCTCCTGTTCAGCATGTCTGACTCTGATGATTTCATGGCGGCTCTCCCTGAGTCATTCCTATCCCAGAATTCTGTTCTGTCCTCCCTGCCTATCTAAGATTTTGCCTTATCAAAATGCCAAGGCAGTTTCTTTATTAACCAATGAAAGCAACCCGAATGCAGAAGGACCATTCTATAGGAAGTCTCTTTCATTTTAAAAAGACCCTCCTATATGAGGTCTCTTCTGTTTTAAAAAGCAGCTGCAGCCCTCTGCTAGCTCTTTCTTGCTTCGGCTCCTGTTCAGACTGCTAGACTCTCTGTTTTCTGTTTGTGATGAGAGGACTGTGGTTTGGGACATTGATATGTACGTTTTTTCCCCTCCAATAAATAACCCCTTCTAATAATAAAAAAATCCTCTATATTCAATTGATTAGCACTTAAGGGAGCAAACAAGATGTCTGTTTTGTCCTTGTTCATATTCAATAGAAAACCCTTTTCTAAAAAAGTACTTAACAGCGTGTTTAGATCCTGTGCTTGCCATAGATGGATTCTCATATTTTACCTCCTCTGTAAGACCTCCCAGAAGACTCTACAAGAAAATTTATATCTGTATTGTAACCTGGATCACAGTTATGTCTGCTATGAAGTCCAAAGCACACTTTGGTCTAGAGAAGTGGCTTGTTTTAGGTGAAGATGCCTGTGCTGAGAGTCAAAACCTTGATTTGGTACCTGAATATAATCCTATTGATCCAAATGATTTGTGCAGAGCATGTAACCTTGTGTCTCTCCATGTTCATGTTTGTAAAATGCATCTAATGCTGATATGGACACTGCTAACCAAAAGAAAGTAGCAACTGAATGAAGTAGTTCACTTAGCATCTGGCCCATTGTAAGGCTCTATAAATATTAGTTGTTATTATTTTTGGCATAAAACTCTGTCTTTAGGGATGAGACTTTAGATTGTCAATATTTCTGCTTCTGAATGAGCAGCTTCAGAAAATTGTGTTTACACTCAACAGATCAAAGCTCTGTGAAATGAAACTGTGTTTCAAAAGAACAGATTGATGCCTCGTGCACAGATGTCTTTCCCCATCCCGAACCAATAGGGCAAAAATGTTTTACAGATTGGATGCTTGGCAAGTGTAGAATCCTGAAATAAAACTCCTATTGTTTTTCTTTTACTCAAAAAAAAGTTTTAGAAGGCAATTGTAACCTTGGTTATTTATTTTCTTCTATGGGGAAAAAGAGCACATCTGTTTGCAATAGTGGATTGAAAGATCTAAAAATAAAAATGTTTTAAAGGAAAGAAAAGAAACTCTGTTGGCACTCTAAATTGATCGACAGGAAGACAATGTTTGTTCTGAAGTTGTTTGGCTTCTTTCAGGAATAGAAAAGTGGGGGGCAGATGATGTAGAATTATACAGTTTTAATGAAGTGGTTTAACACATACAGTGTGTTATATTTATTCATCTGGTAAATAGTTTTAGCTGTGACATAATATCTTAACATTTCACTTAAATTATGAGTGCATATTGCATCTGTCACTTTGTCTAAGTAGATGGCCAATATAAAAAAACAATGATTTCTGTAACATCCTATCTGAAATTAGCATGCAAAACCCAAGTCAGATAAGAAATCTTAGCTGTGTACATTCTGCCAGTGCATTATTTTATTTATATAAAATATTCTGTATTGTAAATCGGGATGCCCATTTTAGGTTATTTCATATGAACAAGAAAAATAATTTACTGTAAAATAGGCTTAAACATATGGTGGTGATGACCATTGTACTCAGAAATGTACTAAATACTGGTGACTCGCCTCTAGGCCTGATTTCTCTTAGGAAGCCCAGATAAACTGAGGTTAGGGAGGAGAAGCTGCAAGGACTTAGCTGAAAAGAGGGTTTGGATGGATTGCAATAGAAAACAGATTGAGTCTGAAAATGCGAGGGCTGCAGGGACACATTGAAAGACAAACATTGGTGACTCCGATTCAGCTGAGCCTGGAAACCCTTACAACAGCTTACTGAAAGGCTTTTTATTCAAGGAAGAGATGAAAAGAGAGAAGGAGAGATGGAGAGACAGACAAACAGACATACACACACACAAACACACACACACACACAGAGAGAGAGAGAGAGAGAGAGAGAGAGAGAGAGAGAGAGAGAGAGAGAGAGTAAGATGTGGAGAGAGTGAAGAAAGATGACTATAGATGAAAAGGCATTTGCTTGCTACCAGCTGGCTCGACACAGAAATACTTAAGAAAACTGTAAAAGCACCTCTTGGCCTTTTTGGCCATTTTCAGAAGACAAATAATTTATTCTATGTGGGTTAAAGTTGTATTTTAGATATTAAATTGGAATTCAGTCTTAATAACTGACTGCCAAGGGACTCGACCATTTCACATCAGTGTGAACCTCGAGGCTTTACATTTCATATGCTCTGTGCAATTCCTTTGTGTACTAAAGTAGCATGCAGAATGAGTGTCAGTGGGAAAGGGTGCAGCTTGTGAAACCCTGACAATAGGTGGAGGCTAAGTTAGACCTGATACCATTGCTTTATCTCCCCAGCCTTGAGTAAGTGTATGACATTATAATTCTTTGTATATGTAAATACGTAAAAGTAGCAGACAACATAGAGTCCTTGACGTGTAACAGGACACAGTAACCTTGCCTCAAGGAAAACTTGTAAATAACTCCTGACATTACCGGCAGTCTAAGTATATCCTGCAATCAAAATTATGTGAGTCACATTTTCTTGAGCTCTTTATATCATATAAGGGTATTTTTTTTAAAATTATGTTTCGAATAAGTGCCCTCAAGGCATGATTGAAGATGCTTGCTTATTTCAACAGAGTTCTTGGGAAATATAAAGTCTTTCACAGTGATGGAACAGAAAGAAGTCTCAAAAATAATTTTCTGTGCTTTCACTCTTTGTGTGTGTGTGTGTGTGTGTGTGTGTGTGTGTGTGTGTGTGAGCAGTTTTACTGAAGCATGCATGTCAAGGTCAGGAGACAACTTTCGGAATGGTCCTCACCTTCTCCCTTGTTGGAGTCAGGGTTTCTTGTTTCCTGCTGTCTATACCAGGCTAGCAGGCTGGCATGCTTCTGGAGATTTTCCAGTCTCTGTCTTACATCTTGGCAGCATAAACAGCACAAGGAATACAGAACACATTAATAGAATCTATTATATAGATTACATATGTGGGCTCTGAGTATCCAAACTCAGGTAGTCATGTTGGAATAGAGTGTATCTTATCCACTGGGCCACCTCCCCAGCTCCTTTAAAAATATGTTAGGGGTGGGTGAGGTGTTTTGGGGAAAGGTCTCTCCCCTCTGACAAGTCTGATGACTTGAATTCGATGCCCCAAACATACATGGCTCATTCATGCCTACACTCCTACACATATGCATATTCACACAACAATTAAAATGCAATATTTAAAAAAATACAAGTCTCTGTTATGTCTTTAGCTTCTAAGGTATTTAGATTTAGGTATCTGAAATTTTTAAATAGCAGTTAAAATAACCATTCATTTGTCAACAGCTGCATCTTCATTTTCTTATATCCTTAATAAACTCTATCCTTTCTCACCTGCTGCCTCTTACCTTCAAAAGCTGCCCATTGAAGATTCTCTAGGCTTCAACTTGATTGTTAATTTTTCAGTATTTCCCATTTATAAATTTATAAATACTACCTACTAATTCTAGTAATCATTTTTTGATTTTCTTCTTAATCTGTTTTGAACTGTGTTGTAAACTCTGTCGAGTATTCAGCATATCCAGGAATTATCTTCAAAATAATCCTTGGTTATAGACAAGTTCTAGACCAGTCTGGAAGATGTGTTTTTTTAATCCTGCCTCTAAAACAAAGCATTTAAAAACATGATATAATAAATCTATAAACCAGCGGTTCTCAATCTGTGTATTGTGACCATCAGAAAACATATTTCTGAAGGCCTGGAACTGAGACAACACTTAATAGCAAAATTGCAGTTATGAAGTGTCAACAAAAATAAATTTATAGTTGTGGGATCCTAAGACCATGTTTTTCAATGGTTGCGAACAACAGGTTGAGAACCACTAAGTTTATAGCACAAAATATGAGAATTTTTGCTTAATATTATCAAGTATTATGTTCTGTATATAATTATAATGTAATTATATGTCTATAATGTGTACACAACACACATACACACACACACACACACACACACACACACACACATATATATATATATATATGTTTTCTAGTCATTTGGTCATCAAGTAGGTTTGTTTATAGCAGTGTCACTCAACTCACCAAGACCTACAAAGCCTGTAACATTTAAATTTTTTTTTTATTTTTGAGATTAGAGTAAAATCTCACATATAGTTGCTTATAATTACATCCATATAATAAATACCCTTTTCCTTTTTCTGCTTCCCAATCTCTTCCTTCTTGCTCTTTTTCAAATTCATGCCCTTCTTTTTATTAGTGGTTACCTGCATATAATATGTACATATCTATTCCTAAACACAGCCTGCTCTGCCTGTACATGGTTACTTGTATGCACTTTTCCATATACAAGTTTTACAAATTCACAGAAACAGTTGGTGTAACCTAAGATAGCGAAAAGGGAGTATTTCACACTCTTTTCCAAACTTATTTGATATGATTATACTTTTTAATGTATTTATCTTTTCACATGACAGGTCATGATTATTTGTCTTCAGGCTTAATTTCTTCTAATTTCCTAATCCACATGACAGATAGAGAAGTTATATAAATATTTTTTTAATTTGCTTTTGATACAGGTTCTCACTACATAGCTCTGACTATTCTGGGACTCCGGGCTGGCCTCAAACGCACAGAAATATGCCTGCCTCTGAGGGCTGAGACTAGAGTTTTAAGCCACGACACCAAGTGAAACAATCGGAACTTATATTTTCTATTTTAACTTATCATGTAAAACCATTTATGGGTATTACAAAGTAATTCTCAGGGGAGGTCTTGGGGAAAGAAATGAGGCCCTATTCAAGTTTTATATATACATATATATATATATATATATATATATATATGTGTGTGTGTGTGTGTGTGTGTGTGTGTGTGTGTATGTATTCTGGCCTTAAGACCAACTCAGCGCTATTTCAAGATATAAAATATCTATATTTGAAAGACAATTAACTCTGTATTGGAAGTTGACAAGAGGCTTTAGTCAGTCCCTAGGATGCGGGGTCCTCTCCCTTCTCTTGTCCGCACAGTGTTCTGCCTCAGATGCACAGCAGATTCTAGGATTCCCAGAGCACCAGCATTTGTTTATACTCTAAGCCCAACAGTGAGATTGCTGAGAACTCCAACACTCACTCTTGCCTCCAACAAAAGCAAAGCAATCTGATTTTTCACCAGAAGGTTGCCTGAGAGTCTTCACAGATGTGACATTCTGGGTTTAGATTAGAAATTGGATTACAAAGAGCCTCTGGGCAGGTGGAAGCAGCTAAGTCAGTGAGGCCAGATGCTCCCATCCAGGAAGAACTGCTGAGCAAGTGGGAAGAGGAAGCTCATTTCCCAGGCCGGCCTCTTTGTCATTTGAACTTCAATATATATGTTTTCATTAGCTAGTTGTCTAGGGAACAAGAGCCCAACAAAGAAAATTTGCTAAAGCTGAGCCTGAGAACAAGGGCTTATTTCACAAGTGTAGGCCATCCTGAAAAGAAACTCTTTAGGGAAGAAATTGTTTTTTTCTGATGAGAAATTTATATTTTTAAGTTTTAATGATTTCATAAAATAAGTTTTCTGTGTGATAAAAAACTCTTTGAAATAGTATCATGTGTTTCATATTCCCAATAGGCAGTTTATGAGTTTTCAGTCTTTTTCATGTACATTATTAAAACTCTAATAAAACACAATAACTCCAGATGTACAGTGAGTTGCTTAATTTTTTTCCATTGGGAAAATTATTATAATAAAGAAAAGACCAATAATGAAATTAGTCTTTGTATAATATAATGGTTTCTTCTGCCAAAGACTTCAAAAGATTTCAAAGCCTGCTCAAGAAGTATGTATGCAAACCTTTAAAAACCAAATTAAGACAAACAAACAAACAAAACAAGAACCTTAAGTGAATTAAGTGGAGATAATGACCACTCTTTTTGACAATCAGGGTGCATATTTGTGTATTTTGAAGTCACCAAATAAAACACAGGTCCTAGGTTTTTCTTGATGCATGTGGTAATATGTTTTGTGTGAAATATTCATCATTCTCTAAGGTAGGCACAATCTTTTAAGTCCTCCTTCTTAAGGTAGAAGGAAATAAAAACAATGTAATGAAGTTTTTAAATTTTTTAATATTTTTCTTCAGGATTAATATTTATAAATAAATGAACTGATTCATTTTTTAAATCAGACAGTTAATTGAAATAGTTATGAATCATGCAGAAAAGAATTGTTAAAATTTAGCAAAACAAATCATCCAGATGATCTCTCTTAATAGTTATAAACATACCATACTCTTTCTAGAGCTTTATTCTCAGAATGTTCAGCAAAGACAAGGGTACATGCTTGGAAGGACAGCAGCTTGTGAATGTAGTTAACTGACTGAAAGTTCTGAGAAAAACAGAGATGTAAATTTTGATCTAATGCTTATATTCTGACATCAAATTGTTGCATGGTCTTGAGTCATTCAGATTCTCTGGGTTTAGTTTTCTTATCAGCATGTAGAGTGATTATATTCCTTATCTGAAGCTTTCATACTCTGGAGTAAGGAAGCATGGTGCTTAGTTGTGTTTCCTATTGCTATGTTAAATACTTTGCGAAAAACAACATGAGGTTCAGCAGTTTTCTTTTGGTTCACAGTTTGAGGGTATCACCTGTCATGGAGAAAGTCACAGCAGTAGGAGCTTGAGGTAGCTAGTCACATTGCCTGCAAATTCATGAAGAGGAAAGTGATACAGGCTGGTGACTAGCTAGCTCTTCCCTTTTCATACAGCCCAAGACTCAAGACCAGGAAATCAAACAGCCTGAATGTGAATCTTCCCACTTCAACTAATCTACTCTAGATCATCCCTCACAGGCACCTTAAACTCCCCAGGGAATGAAGTGGGCCTCATGAACATCTCCCAATCCATGATGGAGTGTTTTTGGGTCCAAAATTTTACAGGTATTTTATAGGTAACTATCAAAGCTGTGAATTTGCAGATGTGATAACTATCAGATATAGAAATAGATATGTGATATCAGATATAGAGCACAACATTTTATAGCAATCTTCCTCCTCCTCTGACTCTGGAAATTCTTACTGACTCCTCTACATGAGATGTTCAATAAGCCAAGGAAGGTGTGATCCAAATGTCCCAACTAGCGATCAGCACCCAATAAACCAATAATGTCATCTCTTTGACACATTATAAAACTCTACATTCACCACAGTCTATTACAAGGAGACATATTTTTGATGAAGTCAAAAAGCAGAGGTTCATATCTATAGATAGAAACATAAACATTTATAGGAAAATTTGAAAATAGGTCTGTTTAGGAAATAAAATCAAGAGTAGTATGCTTCCCGCGAGAGCCTGTAATCTCCCCAGTTACTCTCTTTTGGCCAGGTTTGCAACACAAGACCCGATTTCCTTTCGGTGGAGCAGGCCTCAAATAGAGTTAAAGCGTGATTGGTTATCATCATAACTGCCACAGCTGGCCCATCTTGTTTGGCAGATCCATACTGTAGCACACAGAAGCACAGCTGGGTAAGATCATGAATGAATTTTCTCCTCCAGCAGACAGCATAGCGCTTTCTAGCACTACCAAAAGTAGCCACCAGGAAAGATGTGTTCAGTTCAGTGCTAGCTTGACTTAACTCTATGTCCCATAATCAAAGTGAATGAAGTCCTCAGCAATAGGTTCTATCGTCAGGCAACAAAGAGAAATGGTAATAGACTCTACTTTGGTAAGCCTTGGGGTCTCTATGATCAACACCTCATGGAGGGGTATCCCACATCTATTACTGAGATTTGAGATGAATAGCCCATGACTTCTGTAAGCAGCCTTTGCTCACCTATGCAGGCTGCATCTATTCAGACTCCTGTTTGTTTCGTTACACTTTAAAAAGCAGCTTTCAAAGCATCAGCTTTTGCTAAGGTTTTTTTATCCATCTGTAATTGTAGGAAAACTTTCTCTCCATTTCTTCTCATTCTCTCGTCGAGGTCTCCACAGAAACCTTTCCACTCCCAATATCCCCTCCCTCTACCTCCATACAGATTATATTATATCATCCCCATATTAAAATCCCTCCCCTTAACATCTTTCATGGCCCTTTTCTAGGATCCTGGTCTCTAGAGACATTCATTCCAAATTGAGCATAAAAATCTGAAACATCAAAGATTTTTTAGGATTCTCACATGGAAAGGAACAAATAGTGCTTGTTTTTCTTAGTCTAGGTTACCCACTCAACATAATATTTTCTGTAGGAAATTATAATATATTTTCCTGTAAATTTGTAATTATAGTTTTCTTTATAGCTGAATAAAATTCCATTATAACGAATTTCCCATTTTCATTATATATTCATCTATTTATAGCTTACAAGGCTGATTATACTTTCTGGCTATTGTAGCTAGAGCCACCATGAACATAGAAGCACAGTTATCTCTGTGGTAGGAACTAGAGTCCTTTGGACATGTGTCTGGGAGTGGTATAGCTGTATTTTTATTTTTGTTTCTGCCACACTAATTTCCATATTGTATATACTAGCTTATACTCCCCATAACAACAAATTAGGGTTCCTCTTCCCCCTATCCTCAGCAGCATTTTCTTTCTCAAGTATAGCCATCGTGATTGGGATGAAATAGAATCTCAACAATACAATGACTTGCCTTCCCATGATGATTAATGATCATGAGTATTCTTTAGCCATTTAAGAACATTTTTCTTGGAAATAACAAACTCTAAGTCTTTACTGATAAGAAGCAGTTGTGAGAAATTTTACCATGAAGTATCAAAGTAAAAGCAAAAAAGACAACCACACTGGTGAATTTCCCTAGAACCTTCTCAATGCTTGAAATAGCTCTGCAAACCACAGTGCACTCACAGATGTGTACGTGTGAGGTCTTTCTCATACTCAAGGTGTCAAAATGGAAATTAAGACAAACAAACAAACAAAAAAACACTAGACATTTAATACTGCTTACTATGTAAGTTCATTGTGTGACCTTGACAGACCAGATATGCCATATAGGAACAGCAGAAGCTGTGGGAGCAGCAGTTAGTCACAGCTTCATGCTACCTGTGCCAGCCTGAGAAGTTCTTTTTAGAGACTTCTATTCAGGTAAAGTGAGATTCTTGACTGAGCCACAAAAAAAAGATTTCAGAATAAGTCAATATGAAGCAGAGTTGAGGTTTATTAGGAAGAAAGTTTAATAAAGATTTAAACCCAGGGGATAATGTACGCTTATCCAAGTTTTTTTTTTCTTCCAGACAGGGTTTCTCTGTAGCTTTGGAACCTGTCCTGAAACTAGTTCTTGTAGACAAGGCTGGCCTCTAACTCGATTTCACAGAGATCTGTCTGCCTCTGCCTCACCCCCCCCCCACCCCGAGTGCTGGGATTAAAGGTGTGAGCTACCACCACCCAGCAGCACTTCAGTGTTTTAATTGCTACACAGATGATTTTAGCAGTTTTCCTGACTTGGTGTCACATTGTTTAAAGGACTGTTAAAAGAACTAATTTTTATTTCTTTCTTTTTGTAAGTAGATTGTAGGGTGGTTTTTGAGGTGTTTTGGTTAAACTAGAGGTCACAAACATGGAACAAGGTGGATAAGACACCTTACCATTTCTAAGGTAAGCCTTAGAAATTTCTACTGTAAACGGAGTTTGTAGTATAGTTTTGCTCAGGAGACTATAAGAGATTGTCAGACTTATATCTTGTGAAAGAAAAAGTCACTCTTGATCACACACTCTCTGACCTAAAGCACTGTTGTTTCTGTACTCGTATTAAAAATAGCTCGCTATAAAAGAAATATGTTTGTACATAGACAGCCTCAAAGAAGTGTTTTTTAGTTGTGCTGAAACTTTATTCCTAGCTTGTGACAGACTTCAAGCTGACCTCTGTGTGAGAGTCTTCTCTCTCTTCTGTATTCTCTCATTTTTTCTGTCTTTCTAGCCTGTACCAGCCATTATGAGCCAGCTTATTTTCTTAATTATCCACGTTTTCTTTCCTTGATTTTTTTCTTAGAGTTTATGGCTATAATAACTCAATTTCATTATTATTAATTACTGTTAAGTGCTTACTACATATAGTTTAAAATTTAAACTTTATTGTAGATATTTGTGCACAGAGAAAACCATTATGTATTTATAGTTTTGAGCATTACCAGAAACTTGGAACTTATTGCTCATGGAAAAGAGATGTACAGTACATAAATTCCATGTGCTAAAATTCTGCTTGATAGCCTTAAAGTCATGCAGAGAGAATAAAGCAGGCATTTCAAAGAGCTTTGAATGCCACAGCCAAAGCAACGCTGCTACCATATGTGCAAAGTATCTCATGATCACTGGCAAGAAATGGTGAATATCTTCTGTCATATCAGCCAGTAAGCAGTTTCTATTTTGGAGGCTATTAGACGTAACAACAAATTTGGAAGAGAATAGACACAGTAAGAAAACTGCATTTTGAACATTCCTCTTGGGCCCACTAATGATAAGCAAATACTGTTATACTGGAGATTGACTAAAGGCTTTAAGATAAATTTATCATATTTCTGGGAGAACCTCAGAAATTCAGTACTGTGAAATGCTGGAGTTGCTTCTTTCTCCTCTTGCTTATTGAGGTCACAGATTCACTTAAGGATTTAGTCATGTACAAGCACACTAAAGAAACTCGTTACAGATGGATTGTGATTAGCACTTAGCAGGTGCCCCATAGATGCTAATTTGTTTAAATATTTTTCCTTTTATTCAATTAAGTGTGGAGTTGTAGTTGAGGGAAGAACAGTGGAGCTTGATAGGATTACACAGGTAGAGAACGTGGGCCATGGCTCTTTACTGTTAATTGATTTACCAAGTCATTATTTGTAAAAGGAAAAGGGGCAGGACATATTAGACCTAAGTGCTTTTATCTTAAACAGGGAGCTTATAAGAATTATCTCTAAATGTCATACTTTTGCTAATTTACAGCTTTGCATAAACAATATTCAATCTTGAATTTCTATGATATGTGTGTGTAAAACCACACATACACAATATAATATCCATACATATATAAAGAATTTGAAATTACTTGTATAATTTGTAATTAATCATTAATGTAAAATAACTTCATTTGCATAAAATCATAAATGACATTAGAGCAGAGGCCTTCCTCTGACTGCTTGGGTTGCTAATCTGATTTGAACCTCACAAATAATGACGCCATTCTTATGCCTCAGGGGACCATAAATGAACATCCCCTGAGGCATAAGAGTAGTGTGTTCAGCCCCTGAGGCATAAGAGTAGTGTGTTCAGTCCCTGAGGCATAAGAGTAGTGTGTTCAGTCCCTGAGGCATAAGAGTAGTGTGTTCAGTCCCTGAGGCATAAGAGTAGTGTGTTCAGCCCCTGAGGCATAAGAGTAGTGTCATTATTTGCTTGCTGTGTGTTTCACATAGGCATGACACTCTTGGAAAGCAGACTCATTCCTTGCCTAGTTCAGTCACTTTGTTGCCTCTCTGATCCTTGATTATTATCCAGAAGCAAGCCCACATCACAGAGTTCAGGTTCATGTTCTTTGCCTAGCACAGAACATCATGCCCTCTGGATTAGTTTTCATATGACCATGGATTGTATATCTCTTCACTTGGAAGAAATTAGCAAGAAACAGTGAAAGCTCTAAAGGGAATAGATGTGAGACTGAGGGAGAACATTGGCCCGCTTAAGCCTGCTGACCCTCTGTTTTATACTTTTCGTTCTAAACACAAGCGTAGCAGCAAATGTAGATGGACAAAGGTAAGCTATCATAAGTCAGCTGCGTATTTATTCAGAAGACAGCATTAAATAACTCTAGTCACTACATATGTTTAACATGGCATTTCCATACACAACCTCTAC
This sequence comes from Dicrostonyx torquatus, assembly GCA_028555095.1. Classification (NCBI taxonomy): domain Eukaryota; kingdom Metazoa; phylum Chordata; class Mammalia; order Rodentia; family Cricetidae; genus Dicrostonyx; species Dicrostonyx torquatus. The sequence goes on along the minus strand of JAQHUG010000195.1, from coordinate 2,994,843 downwards.
CTAGGAAAGCTAGCAGTATGATCAACTGATTTATGAGATTCACACGCATGCTTGGTTGGAGGTCGCAAACTTGTGAAAAGTCAAAGTAGTGTGATATGTTTCCAGAGGAACAAAGCATTTCCAGCAATAGACTCCAAAGGAAAGGATATGGACAAAATGATGAACATTTGAAAATGTATGCACCCGATTACGACTTCTTCTGTCACTTTAAATGAACAATAGAGGAAAATGAAGTTTGAAATGAGTTTCTGAAAGACAAAACACACTGAACAATTAAAGAACACCTTGAGTTAAATTATTGCAATACATAATGAGCACATTTTTAAGAAATTCCTCAAAAAAGAAGAAAACACTGACATGTGTAATGATGACTCACAGAGCCAGCAATAAGTTCTCTGGGAAATGGAGATTCATCTCACATTGATGGGCAAGGTAGACCTCACGAACATCCAAAACACTAAATGTGAGATTCTTTTTAAAATGGCAACTAATACTTCAGGAGGTCACTCAAGTTCAACAAGGCCAGTTTCTGCTTATTTTAAAGCAAGCATCATTCAGTGCTGAACTACTCAGAGGCAACAAAAAATTCTCCTTCTAGGGGGGAAGAGAGTTTTACAAACAGGATTTTAAGAATTCTCAGTGGCATTTCTATAGGAGCAGTCGCACAGAAACAGTGCCAAAGGTGAGTTGTTTGGGGACCTTGAGAACATATCTGTTGCAAAAGGGAAAAGAAAATACCAATGTAAAAGATTGTATTAAAGCAAAAATCTAGAAATTAAACTATGAGGAGACCAAATGTAGTGATTTCCAAGAGGTCAGAGGATGAAAATTCTTTAGTTACATTGTCCTCTCAGTTTTAATTTATCTAGTCAATTGTATTAAGCTTAAGAAAATACACAAAAGTAGGATAACAATCTGCAGGTGTAACATACTCACATTTGACAACTCAAGATGTATCAATATTCATTAAATCAAAAACTTCAAGCCAGTCTCAATAGCCAAAGACTTACTAAATTATATTGATTTGAATTCCTAAAATATCTCCAAATCAGTTTCAGTAAAAATATTCTTTACTTTCCACATTCAAATCAATACACTATCAACTGCCATGTTTTCTAAGAATTATAGAATTATCCTTAAATTTATATTAGTGGTTCTTAGGACAAAGCCAATTATAATAAAGCTAACTTTAAGATATTTTATAACTCAATTTATTAATAATAGGTAAAAGTGGGAAAATAATGAAGATCAAGGACATTCTCATTATAGACAATTATGTGAGCACATTGAAATACTTAAATTCTAAAACATTACTATTTTTAAGATATAAATATAGAGATATAAAAATTCATCAGCTTGGATTAAAAAGATATTCTCTTGCCATGAAATCAGAATTCTTTATTGCTCTCAAATCAAATATAAAAATAAGAATAAAAATACTTTTTAAAAAGGAAGAAACAAAAGACGAAAACTATTATGTGTTATTTTTTAACCAGTAGGGACAAGAACCCTACATACCACTTACACTTTCAAAAACATTGCAAAACACCCCAACATAAGACCAGTGCCCTGAATTAGGGAGAAGAAAAAGTTGGGATTCACTTGAACCCATTGGCACAAGAAAGAGCTTTCTGAAGGACACTGATATAGCACAGGCATTAAAACCATGAATTAATAAATGGAACTCCATGAAGCTAAAAGCCTTCTCTATAATGAAGGACATGATTAAGGCATCAAAACAATTACTTATAGAATGAAAGATACTTACCAATTATTTATGTGAAAGGGGGTTAAAAAACAACTTTTTTTTTTTAAAAAAAAAAAACACTCCTTTTTAAAAAACCCTAAATAGCAACAATTACCAAATTAAGAATTGGGGCATGGTAAATGTGGATGGAGAAGCTCATGAGACCTCACCTTTAGGCAACTAGAAACACTGAGAGTGGGAGAAATAGTCCTCTTCAGGGAAGAGCACATGAGTTGGTTGTCCAATACAAAATGGTCAGCCTTAAAAACATAAACCTAAGCCGGGCGGTGGTGGTGCACACCTTTAATCCCAGCACTCGGGAGACAGAGGTAGGTGGATCTCTGTGAGTTCGAGGCCAGTGTGGTCTACAAGAGCTAGTTCCAGGACTGGCTCCAAAGTAACACAGAGAAACCCTATCTTGAAAGCAAAACAAAACAAAAAAAATCCATATGCATATAAGCAATATTATACAGACCAAGAAGGCTAGATTTATCTAATAAGGTCCATATATATGCATGCATTAGCAAATACACACACACATCAACAATAAAGGGAAAAAATGAAAAGGTGTCATGAACTTCATGTGGGAGGTGGACAGTGAGTGTAACATGAGAAAATTTAAAGTAAGGAAAAGGGATAAATGATGTAATGATAAACTGAAAAAATTAAAAAAAATATAAAAAGTGGGTATGAGACTAAGAAAGATGACTTTCAAATGGTTGTGAAACACAAAACTCAAAGAAGTCTGAAGTTCTTAGCCATCAGGGATATGCAAATTAGAACTACTTTGATATTTCATCTTAATCTAAGCAGAATGGTCAAAATTAATAAAACAATGAACAGCAGATGCTGGCGACGATGTGGTGAAAGTGGCTAGCAGTACTGCTGCCATGGAAACCAGTGCAGAGAATCCTCATGAGAAGCTGAGAATATACCCACCCCAAATCCAGCTGCACCATACACTCAGTGGAGTTTACACCCTGCTATAGACATACCTGCTTATCCGTACTCATTGGTGCTCTATTCACGACTCTGAAACGACCTAGATTTTCATCGACTGGTGGATAGTTAATGAATACGTGGCATATCTCCATGATGAAATATTACCCAGCTGTTCAGAAAAATGAAATTAAGGGATTTTCAGGTAAATGGTTGGAGTTAGAAAAAAATTCTTGAGTGAGGTGAACCAGACCCAGACAGGCAAATGTCACAGAACCAGACGTGGTTTGTGACTGCAAAGAAAAGGAATTTCCTGGATATGCATAGGTCCAAGGCACATCTGAGCTCACAGAAAGCATGACAGAATGCACAAGGCCTTCACAATTCGAATCAGACAACATCCCAGAATGCAGAATGGGAAGTGATTTCCCGAGAAAAGGGAAATCAGTTTTCTCCAGCGAATTGTTCATGGATTTACCAACCGTGCTCCAGGGCAGGGTGTACTCCCAGGAAAAGCTGTCCAACACAAAATGGATTTCATGTGGTTTTTTAATTTTTAATTTTTATTTGTGTGTGTGTATGGAAGGTGTGTTGCATTTTTTGACTGAGTTTTTTTGTTTTTGTTTTTTGTCTTGCTTGGTTTTGGTTGTCTGTTGTTAGAACTTTTTTTTCTAGAAAAAAAGAACATGAATTTGGGTAGGTAGAGAGGTGGAGAAAATCTGGAAGAACCTAGGGATAGGAAATAATATGAACAAATTTTATGAAAAAATTAAATAATAGTAATAGTAAATAAAGCAACAAAATTAGAATATTTTTAAAAGAATTTATTACAATAAGGGAGAGACATAACAGGCCCTCATACATGATTGTAACTTTATGCATATAACATACATTTCTTAAGTGAATAAATGAAGTGTCCAGGGAATATCAGAATGATTAAATTATTTTTTAATGACACTTGATGATTCATGGTGAGAGCAAGGTCCGGAATCAGGGCTTCTATGTGAGCATGCTATTTCGCTGTATTTTAAACCATTTCTTCTTTAGACACATGTCACACAATTAGCAAGCAGTAAAATCTATTTTAAAAACCCTTGTCAATGAGGCTCTGAAACACTACATGCAAAGCTACTACTTCATTCTTTAAAATTAAAAACACGCCGGGCGGTGGTGGCGCATGCCTTTAATCCCAGCACTCGGGAGGCAGAGGCAGGCGGATCTCTGTGAGTTCGAGACCAGCCTGGTTTACAAGAGCTAGTTCCAGGACAGGCTCCAAAGCTACAGAGAAACGCTGTCTCAAGAAAAAAAAAAACAAAACACATTTACAAGAACTAAAAATTGAACAAAGTGAATTCTTAGGAACTGGAAAGTGTGACTGAACTGAATGGATCTAGTCCGGCAGGCTTAGTTGATTGCCCCAGAACACAGTCGGTATCCAGAAGGCAGAAAAAAACTACTGCTCATGAAACAGAGTGGTAGAACATTGCCAAGCCACTCACGCAAGCACAAAACAGTTGGGACATGGGAAAATTTTAGCACCAGCTAGGGTAAATATGTGTATTATACCAAAATTTGCTGTCATCACAGGCACAAAGGAAAATTCTGCAGTCAAACCCAATTTATTAAATTTGATTAAATAGTGTTTAATTTGCAAAATATTCCCATTCCCTGTAGGGTGCTTCAAGAAATAAAAGACAGCTACTGTCAGTCTAGTACAAAGAAGAAGAAAAGCATCTGGAATTAGCACCAAAATACTTTTCCTGGAAGAAAATCTATTGAATTGTGAAACACTCCTTCAATGGTGTAATTATACTTAATTTTTGAAGCCTCGAGTCTGGCACACTGTCTTGAGAACTATTTTTTTTTAATTATCTGAAAGCACTGAATGATTTGAAGCCAAAGTCTTATTTGGACCAGTGAATTCTAGTGAGAACTTCTGCCTTCCCACTAGTTCTCAGGATAAAAAGATTTAATGAGAAAATGATGAAACAGAGAGATGGTTCTAAAAATTATTTCTTCTTTTCCATCAGAGGAGCTATTGATCTTGGGGAAATGGGTAGTTAAGTATAGGAAGACAAGACTTTGATTTAAAAGGTTTGATCTTATTCAAAATTTTAAAACTTGATAATTTTTTGAAAAGATAATATAAGGAAGATATATTTGTTATATTGAAATAATAGAGATGACTAAATAGAATTATGTGCTTGTTATTTTCATTGTATGCCTTACAAAAGGTATGAGGTACAATGTAGAGGTCTGTTTGTAGGTAAGTTTTTGAAAGGATGCACGATAACACTTTGAAAGCTGGTCTATTTTCATCAGACCTATGCATAATTTTCCTCAAATAATTTCAGAGTGAAATGATAATGCCCAGGTTTGTTAAGAAGCTTATTTTATTCATGTTTTCTTTCTAGATAATTTATCTAAAAAGTATTCTTTTGGTGGGCGTAGAGAGATGGATCAGCTGTTTAGTGCTTTTGCTGATCTTGCAAAGGACCTGGACTTTGTTCTGGAGGCTCACAATCACCTATAATTCCAGCTTAGAGAGATCAGAGTAGTTTTCTGGATTCCATGGACATCTGCACACAGATGGCACACATCCCGACAAGCAGGTACACATATAAAAACATAAAATAGATAAAAAAATCCAAAAATAGTTTATCACAAAGCAAAATTAATAATTTGTTATGTAAAGTATGAAGATGAAATTCTTGTTTAGAGACCATGACAGGTGAAAAGACAGCTGCCTGCTATTTATGAAGCATCAGTACTCGTAAACATTCTACTTCTCATTTCTCTGATTTTTAAATACACACACACACACACACACACACACACGAACATTTGTTCAGTGTATTTGTACTGTAAGACATGTGTACAAGACATGTTTTTGCTTACCACATCCTGCTTGCCAATCTTCCCCCCAATCCTTTGATTTCTCAAGTAGGGTTTCTCTTTGCATAACAGCCCTAGCTGTCCTAGAACTAACTCTGTAGACCAGGCTGGCCTCAAGCTCATAGAGATCCACTTGCCTCTGCCTCCCAAGTGCTGGGATTAAAAACCTGCGCCATCACTGCCGAGCCTGACTGCCAATCTTGAACATGGTTCTCCATGGTTCTTGCCTCTGGTATTCACATTCGTTTGCAGATGATTTTTTAATGGCATGAGGATTTGTTAACGGGACTAAGAAAATGGGCCACATAAAAATTTGTGACAAATCCCGGGCCATGAAACATTTTTGGTGTGTTTAGAGTGCTATTTCAATTTATGGACACTGCAAGACCAAAACAAAGTACGTCTACTCCTCTCTGTTCTGATGGATGGGAAGTCCAGGATCAAGTTACAAGTTACAAGTCATGAGGACTCACTCCTGGTTTGAATATAGTTTTCTTTTCATTAAAATAAATAAACAGGACTGAAGAATATTGAACCCTTTTGACGATTCCTCACCCTTGTATCTAATTACCTCCTCCCAAACACTCATTTCCTAATACCCTCATATAGGGAGTTTTGAGTTAAGCTTGTACATTTTGTAGGCACATGGTCAATCAGTTCACAGCAACACACTGACAATTCTGCACTGTGCTACCTTGAATATTTCATTCAGAGAAGAGGTAGCAATTGTATAACATGGATACTCAAGCAATCTAACAGAGGTGTCTGTATTATGGCTACTAGACCTCCAACTACCAACAGCCATTCATTGGTAATGTGATACGCTTCAGAATCATATCTCTCATCCTCAGGCAAACCTTCACTGCCAGCAACTGAATCACATGTTTCTAGGAAATTCTAGGCCAAAATCACTCATCTAAGTTGCTCTCTAATTCAACACGCACAAAAAGAGTTAAAATGTTCATTAATATTTTAGATCATTAAACTGTAATTCAATTTTGTGTAATAACAGATAGCTAATACAGCTGATATTTTATATGAGGGAAAATTTAGGATATGTTCAATGATTATGTGCTTTGAAAGATCTCTCTCTCACACACACACATTCAAAAGACTATGCAATACCACCCTTATAGTTTAATCCATAAAACAGAGGCTTTGCCGTATTATAGTTTTCTCATTTGAAAATTATATAATTTTCATTGTACAGTCCCAATAAAACAATTATCAAGAATGATCTTAACATTTACTTTCATATTACTAATCATTTGTTTTGTATGACATGAAGGTTTTAGCTAGCCAATCTTTAAAATACTTTAATGTTTGAGTACATCAAGACTATGAGCAGGACATCAAGATTCCATTTCTACAGAATTGTGTTCTCTGTAAAGGAACAGGAGAGACAGATTGACATGTGTACTTGTTACATCATCAGTATGTGTTTGTGGAAGGACCTCATGGAACTTGAATTTTCATATACCCAATAGATTTGACTACTGCTTATTAAAGTAATGAAATTCTGCAAAATTTCTGTCCTTATGAGAAACAGACTGAGTACCAATACTAAGGGGAAATATAACATATCTTTTTGTCCTCTACTTTTAAATTATTTTAAATTTTGAGTTTATATATATATATATATGTACACATACATACATATATGTATATATTTGGTGGTACATACCTTTAATCGCATCACTTGTGAGGCAGACGCAGGTGGAGCTCTGTGAGTTCCAGCAAGCTTGGTCTACAGAGAGAGTTCCAGGACAGCCAGAGCTACACAGTGAAACTGTCTCAAAAAAAGCAAACCAAAAGAACCAAAACAGATAATAATGATGATGATGATGATAATAATAATAATGTAGATACTTTTGCTATAGACAACTACAACATAACATTTCTTTTTTATTTCCATTGGAACTGCAACATTTCCCATTCCTTGCCCTCCCTTCAAGCCCTCCTATATACTCCTCCTTGCACTGTGTGTCTCCATTCCTCATTCTTTATTAATTATTGTTTTACACACACACATTCTAAATATATAAATACACTCCGCTCAGTTGATAAAATGCTACTTGTATGTATGCATGTTTTCAGGACTGACCATTTGGTATTGAATAACAAAGTAAGTGGTATGCTCATTCCTGAGGAAAACTGTTTCTCCTGTTCTCAGCATTCCTTAGTTACTTATAGCTGTTTGTGTAGGGTTGGGCCCTCATGGGCTTTCCCCATCATATCCTTTGACATGTCTATTACTATTGTCTTTCTCAGTTCATATTTAGGGAGTCATGTGAGTGAGACTTTATGGGTGAAGCTTCTGACACTTGTAGAAAATACAGTCCTACAGCAGACTCCCTGTTCTTTTTAAATGTCTTAAAAACTTTTACTTTCACCTGCATTTAATTTTCATGGTGTATGTTCAGTGCTACATAATAGCATTTTTATGTAAGTATAGGTTATGCACTGAGCATATTGCCTCCCTCTTTTCTTACCCTCTTTTTAACCATCCCCCTTTCTCCCAGGGTTCACCTAGAGAGTTTCACTCTGACTTTCATGTTATATAGGGTTTATTGTGTCCATGCAAATACTAGGAACCATGACTGAGAGAAAACATGGCTTTTTTCCAGTGGAGGCTGGCCTAAGTTGCTTAGTATTCTCTCCAGTTGCACATACTTTCCTGGATGACATAACTTTGTTCTTTTTCATGTGTATTGTTTTTAATATTTTAATAAGCAAAGAGACATTTCTCTTCAGTATCTCAAATGAATCGTAAAGTTCTCTGTGAAAAGTGTAAAAGGCACTCCCCAGTGCTTCACTCACAGTCAACTGACCTGGATGCTGGGCTCCCAGGAACATTGCGTCAGTGGCTCAGGCATGTGTGTTCACCTGTGCCCCTATTTGTGTAGGCTATTTAGGAGGATTACCACTTAGTCAGGTGGTTTCAGGAGGTTCAGGAAGAAATAAACTAGCTAAAAATGGTTTTTCTTGACTTTGCATTTAATCATTAATAGGGAATTAAGGCCTTTGTATTTGGTCTCTATTGCATTGTACATATTTAATTTCTGTTTTAGTGAAAGAAACAACAAAAAGCAACTGAGCTTTTTTTCAGAGCTAGGAGGTTATGAAACATGTCATTCATTTGCATTGGCTCCTTTTGAAAATGCTAATGAGTATTTCATTAGTTAGGCCTAATAATAATTTATAACCCATGTAAATTACTTCGAGGAGGATATGTTCTTCTCTACGCCTCCTTATAAGAGATGGGATAGAACTGCCTCTGGGGAAAAGGATTGATTGGGAAGCAGGTGTGGTATTATGGAGAAAGCAGTTTTAAGATAACTGAAGGCTACATGAAGAAAGTGAACATTTGGAAATGAGAAATGAGAAGAAAAAAGTTTCCACACTAAAGAAAAGTACAGAATACTTATCTCAGTTATGGACAGACTAGAACACCTACAGAAACTGTCTCTAAAATTCATGAAGTCGTAACTGCTAGAAATGATTTTTAATATACAGCATAGAAATTTTTCTGGAGTTGTGTCCTTGTATCCCACAAAATACAGGAAATTAACTTCACCTTTCAAATTTGTCATTTCTCTTTGCACTTTCAGAACAGGCATAATATGAATATTTGCAATGAAAGACATTCTAGGGCTTGTTTTCTTCTAGTACAGGCATCAATGGATGGGTTATTAAAGGACTTTAAATATGTTTTCTACCTGTCTCTGGGACTGTCCTCCTCAATCCCAGGAATGAAATGATTAAAAATTGGGGCTTAAAATTGGAACCTCTCCACGTCCAGATCCAACCGTGGCATGATACGCCTACAAAGTAAGTTTTCTCCCAGTATGTAGCCTCAAAACCACTCCGAGAAGCCCTTGTTAATGACCTAGTAATTGTTTTAATAGCTCTTCAGTCAAGTGTGAAGTGTTGTACCTGACATGTCAGCAGTGTATGAAGAATGGTGTAGCCAGGGCATCGTTAAGCATTCCTGTTCACATTTTAGCTTGCTTAGCAATAAAATTTTATTTACTGTATCCATAAAACTTGTCTCTGACTATCTGAGGAAGTTTCTATACAGGTTGCTTTGTGAGAGGAATGTCAAAAGAATGCTTGATGAGTGAGGAGTTTATTGCTATTTTTCATTCACATTCCTAGCTAGGCAACAGAGTCATTTCTGTCAAACTTTCTCTGTTTCCTTCCAATAAAGAAATCTTCTCAAATCTCAAAGAATACTAATAAAACATTTGTTCAGGTAAATATCCAATTGATATTTTTAATTAAAAATTTTCTGAGGCATTTATTGTATTCTATGTACCAGAGTCCCCTTTGGCCACTAAAGATATAAAATTAAACAAAATTTAGGATATTTCATATAGTATATCCTAGTGAAAGAATTAAATATGTGTATATATAGTGTGTACATGTTGTTCTTTACACATAAACAAAACAGATGTTCTTAATCTGTTATGTGATGTCATAAAAGATTAACTTAGACTGGACAGTTTCTAAATACTATAGATTTATTTTGTAGGGTTCTGGAGTCTGGGTAGTTCAAGACAAGGTTCCCAAAACAGACAAGGTCCTTCTTGATTAGGGCAAGATTAGGACATCACATGGTGACAGTGCACTTAACAGAGGAGAGAGATGTCCCTATTCCTGCAACAGCTCCCACTTCCATGAGTACTGCACTGATCCATCCATGAAGGCAGAACCCCTGTGACCTCCCTAAAGGCCATACCTCTTAAGAAGGTTACACTGGGGATTATGTTCTAATCATAGCATACATGTCATAAATAGTGGTTAAGTTTCATATAGAGAAATATAAAAAAATCAGAATTAGTTTGGCAGATGAGGAGTACAGATGCTATTTTACTTTAACAGCTTGGCCAGAGAAAGTTGGAATCTGTCCAAAGAACTGAAAGAAGGAAGAGAAATAGCCAATAGGTAACCCGAGGAAGAAATTTCCAGGCAATAAGAAATAGGAAAAGGCCTAGAGGGAGAAAGAAGATACCTAATATGCTTCTTGAAGATCAAGGAGTCCAGTATAGATGAACAGTAAATACAGAACACATTAGTAGACAAGGTCAGAGACATGAGATGTAGAGAAAGCATAATTTGTTGGATGCCACAGCAATGGAAAGACCAAGAATAGATTTTTCTCTGCACGAACTGGGAGAGTTCTAGGCAAAGAAGTTATTTAGTCTGAGTTTAATAACTTAAATTTTCCATCTACCTACCATGGAGAGAGAGAAGGGGAGGGAGAGAAAGAGAGAGATTTTCTCTAAGGTGAAGGTAGTAAAGGAGAAACTAATTGGAGATAAAATTCATTTAGCCAAGGAGGACAGAGTGAGCTAAGATTCTTCTAATACAGAATGGGGCGAGAAGTGATTGACTTTCAGCTTTTGGTAGATTTGGAGACAGTGGAGAGTAACTGTGGACTTAGAGGCAAAGTAAGGATGGTATAAAATTTTAATATGAACAAATATCAACGTTCCATGAATGAGCTGGTGAATATCGAGTAATTACAACAGTGAAGGCCATGGGTGACATAGTAAGAATTAAAGGCCTATGTAAGAGACACTGTTTCTCCTATCCACTAGATACTACATGCTCTTGCCTTTCAAGCTATAGGAGATAAGGAAAAGTGGTTGTATATGAATGGATTGTTTTGCAGCTCTTAGAATATGAATAATTGTGATCTAGGCAAAAATGAGATGATTCTTGCAAACATAGTCGTTGGGAATTCAGTTAAGTGTGACCAACGTAAAGCAAGCTGCAACAATAGTTGTCATGCCTAGATCTGACTCTATGAGGGAGGGAGTACAGGAATACGCAGGATGTTGTAACTCTAGTGTTAAAGTAGAGATGTTCTATAAGAGCTTTCAGTAGATTCAGAACAAATAAAACTTTTTCAGACTTTAAGCTAAAATAAAGGGACACAGTGGATTGACTTTACCAACTTCTCAAGTCTCTAATCTCCTTACTGCCATTGTGCTTACAGAAACCACGTGGTAGGAAAGCCCAGGTAACAAACTCTACAGAAGATAGCCTAGGACTGAGATGCATGGAACTTACATAGTGGGGAGAATTCAGCATTGAATGAACCTATAGACAGAACATGTATGCAGGAAGATTGTAAATAGGAAAAAGGAAAAATAATAGTCTTAAGTTCCCAATGACTGTCCTGTGTGTCCTACACTTGAAATCATCTGTTTCATTTTTAGTTCCTCTTTATTTTAAAATAAATTTAGAGTGAAATATTTCTGAGCAAATAGTTTTTGAGTAGCCTCCACCTAGAATCTTCCAAAGCTTGCATCTGTATAATGTGTATAACCACTAGTAGAAGTTTTAAAACTAGGAATTAGTATTAATAAACTACTATTAACTAAGCTGTGTATTTGGATTCTTATGAGTCTTTCTACTAATATGTTTGGTTATCGATTTTTTTGTAGGAACACTGAATTCAGTATCCCAAATGGAATTTAATTGTTAATCTCTTTAATTCGGAAAAGCTTACTAATGATTTGTGGCCTTCACATTTCTAGAAAATATCAATATTTTGTTTAACTGAGTATTCTATAATTCCTTTTGAGGTCAAATTCTCAAGCCCCAGTGAATCTTTCTCAGAGTGTCATATTTCTGGGAACTTCCTGTAAATTTGTCTTGGTTCATATTAGTATCACATAATTATTATGCAATTGCTAATTTTATTAATTACACAGAGAGTCAATTTTACTCTAATAACATGTCAGTTTAATTTTCCTACTGTTTCTATAATCAAATATGGTAACCAAAAGCAATTGTGGTTTGTATGAGAAATGTCTCCCATAGGTTCATGTATCTGCCTCACTTATTGGTGCATTATGGGGAGGTACAAAACTTTAAGTGATGGAGCCTTACTGAGGTACGCCACTTGGAGTGAGCTTTGCAGATTTACAGCCCAATCCTACTTTCTGTTCTCTCTTCCTGTTTCCTGTGTGTAAAGAAAATGTGAACTCTATGCTTTCTGACGTTTATGTCAATTTCTTTCACCTGTTGCCATACCTATGATAGACTATCGCTCTGGCATGTAAATCAAAATAAACTCCTTCTCACACAACTTGTTTTTGGCTTGGTATTTTTATCTCAAAACGGATAAGTAACTAACACAGCATCTTAGGAAGTAAAGAGTTTATTTGGTTGGTAATTCCAAGTCAGTGTCTGTCACTGAGAGAAGTCAAGGCAGGAAATGAAGATAAGATCTGGTCACAGTCTATCACTAAAAGAAGTCAGGCATGAAATAAGACTCAAAGACCTGTTTGCTGTTCCAAAGAACATTACCTCTTGCCAAGAAACTTCGCAGCCAAGAAGCATGGTAGAAATTATGAAGGGTATTGCTTTCCAGTTGTCAGGAATATATTAGACGTTTTCTTATATTATTCAGACCCACCTGCCCATGGAATGGTTACATCCATAGTAGGCCTGACTTTCCTCCATCAGTTGGCAGTTAAGAACTCACCACCATCACACAAATATGCCCACAGGCCAATCTGATGTAAAGAACTCTTCAACTGAGATTCTCTTCAATTTCAAGTTGTGTCCAGTTGGTATTTAAAGCTAACCAGGACACATAGTATCATCGGGTTCAGACTATTCTTTTACTCTCTCTTAGTTTTTTGCTTTATTGGAATTGTAGCTTTTCATATATGGTTTGTCTTTTTAAAATCAAAAGTAATAGTCTTTCAGTAAAGCCACCCCAGCACAGCTAATACCTTTAAGAGATGACAATTCAGTGTGAGGGAAATAGTCTTGTGGTCTCTGAAGTCATAATGCCCATTACTGACAAGGTGGGCAGGAGAAAAACCTTATAATAAATAACACACATTTTCTCTGAAAAAAGGAAATAAAAGCAACCTTGTGATAAACAGTCCTGGCCTTGAACTCTACCGAAGTGTGGGGCTTGGCCTGTCATTGCTTTGTGTAATCTTTGGTGAGACACTTTGTCTCTCATTTTCCCACTCTCACAATTGCTTATTGAATTCACTTATACTCTGACCTTTTACAAAGGACTTGAGATAACCTTGGGTGAATCAAATTTGCCATGTGTTCTGCAGAATGTACAAGGTTACTGCTGGGAATAAATTGCTTGAGTTAGGATATGCAGCAGTGTTTTGAGAACTGTGAACGTTCCACAAGAAGAAGGTACAGCTGTGTGTGGTCTAGACTTCTTCACCACCCATAAATATATATATATATATATTCCATTATATATACACATATATATGTATATATATAAATTACATAGCAATATACTAGCTAGCACCTGGTTTTACTGAATGTAAAATCCTTAATGGGAACAAATTTATAGACCCTTTATCCCATTGTATAGATTTTTATCAGCTGAATCCATAATCTCTGTTTACATTTGCCCTTTGGGTGTCGATAATCTTTAATAATAGGATATGCTTTCTCCAAGAACAAAGATTAAATTTCATAATAAATCTATGCCATTAAAATACTATATACATTTTAAAACAAGGATATTAAAGAATTAAGATTCTAGAGGAAGGAGAAAAAGCCTTTATATAGCTCATTGACTTGTCAGTGATGTCTTCCTGGGGTAACTTAAAGCAAGCTCTGATGGAGCAGTTTCTACAGATTTCCCCAGGAAGTTAGTATGTATACATCATGATCATTCCCCAGGCCATGTAGTAAAATACATTTAAAAAACTGGCATGGGCAGGGTTAAATCACTTAACAGCAAAGAACTAGAGACAGTCTTTGTAGTAGCACATCCTTCAGCACAGGAGTCTTCTGTTTTGCAGACTGTTATTTGAAGCATTTGAGGCTTTTCACAGTCACTCTGCAGCTGAAACTCAGCCCAGGTTTTTGGCACATTGCTTTGCTTCTTTTTCACTTGGCTCTCTGTAGGTTTCTAACTGATTGGGATGAGAATGAGCTCTCCTTCTGTTGTCACTTTTATTTGCAGAATATGCATTTCAGAGACACCCATACTGCCTTTAAACCATTTAGTTATAGCAGGGGAGGGCAAAGTGGGCATAGTCCTCTCTCTCTCTCTCTCTCTCTCCATACCCAGTAGCTTCGTTTTGTCAGTTTACATTTTCATACAGAGTGAATGTAACTCAGGAAAATGCTATTAGTAAATAAAAACAGACCATTATATTTTGTGATCTCATACTATTATCTAAACATATCTATACTGTAGAAAGTCTCAATGCTCCCCTAAGGCTCTTGACTAATATCTGCTCATCTGTATTAATCAGAAACTAAAATATACACTTACTTTTATCTCAGAACACTTTGTATTTGAAGTCATCCTACAGACAAACTGGCAAATACACAACGAGAAAAAAGTCTGTAGACTACCATAGGGACAGATGATTTAGCACAGGGGCATTGCTTAAAATATGAGCCCTAGGAAGTCTATTTTAATACTACTTATGTATGTGTGGGGACCAACACAAATATTTTGAAACACATATATTTATTTACAATGAGAAAATTTAAACTTAAAAGGTGATTTCTATGTATTTATTTTCTTTTCATATCTGCACACACCTTTTTGTGTGTACTTGAAATATATGGATTATTTACCAGTTTTTATTAAATCAAACAGATCAAAAACACAAAAGAAACAATCTTTTCCAACTCACTTGCCTTCTTCGAGAGGTCGCATTCCTTTCATGTCCCTGTAGTCCTGCAGCTACTGGGACATTCATTCTTTGATTAGCGCATATTTGTGTCACACACGTGTATGCCTTCTGGGATTGAAAGGTACCAGCGTGAAGAAAGCTTGCTGAGAAAACACTAAGAGAATCAGGAGAGCCTGGAATCCAGCCAGATCCCAGGGGCCAGTTATCCTCAGCCTCAGGCTACTGCTGCCCATGGAGTCTTCAATGCCGAGCACTGAAAATCTGATTTTCCTCAGGAAAAGTTGGGAATTCAGATCATATTATCCACGTTAAAAGTAATAACTTCTGTAAGTTCATTTCTTTGCATATTCCACTTAGAAATGGTACTGGAGTTTTTATCATCCTAGAACCTGTTAAGCTGCTTACAGGATTCCTACCACAGGTTCGTTCATGACATAATAGATGGAAAAAATACAAAGATTTCTCCTTTGAAGATTGACTCATATCCTATGATTTATTTCACCTCTTACTAATCTGAAGATATACACTTATTTTGGTATTGTATTTTGGATGTTGTTAATGATGAGAGTGAAGATTGGAGGGCAGATGCCACACACCAATAATTTTATTTCCTATATACTCAGAAGGGATATTGCTAGAGTGTTTAATAATTTTGCTTTTAATTTTTTAAGTTGTCAAAAGGTAGGAGTAATAGGGAGCTATTGATCAAAATATACAAACTCTCAGCTAAGAGGTGTGTCATGTCTGGAGACTTAACATATAATAATTTGCATATAATGTAATAGGAAGTTATGTTTGAAATTCCTTTTGTATACTTACTATTTTCAATGTACAGGCAAAGTTAATGGATGTACTAATTAGCTTTTTTATGTCACTGTTTGAAAATGCATGCCTTATATTTTTTTACCTTGGAAATACACATTTATAGATGTCCGTTGTACCACTATAAAGCTAGAGTAAAACATTAGCAAAATGCATATGATTAAAAACCTAAAGTAAACAAATACATTTTGATAGTTTGAAATAAATTATTTCTGCAAGTTGAAGCTTGTGTGACCAACCTAGTTGTTACCCTGGCTATAGAAGTGAGATTCTTGTGTATCTCTGTCTCTTTCTATCTAAAAAAAAATATATTTGTTTACTTTTTATGTTCAGGCTTCTGCACACCCCAGGCATGCAGAGCCCACAGAGGCCAGAGGAGAGTATGGATCCCTATGGAACATGATCTACAGAAGATTGTGAACCTGATGGGTGCTGTGAATGGACTCTGCGTTCTCTAAAAAGTGTGCTCTAACCAACCAACATTCTTTCCATCCCCTGAACATATCCCTTACACATTCCTAATCCTCATAGCAATTTTGAGATCAAGAATTATTATTATTATTATTTGACTAAAATAGAGAAATTAGATTCCATGACATTCCAATATTCTCCAGATCAGCAGCTGTTGGAGGGAGGCCATTTTTTTGTCCCAGCCACCCAGAACCAAAATAACCACACAGAAACTATATTAATTAAAACACTGCTTGGCCCTTTAGTTCTAGCTTCTTATTGGCTAACTCCTATATTTTAATTTAACCCATTTCTATTAATTTGTATATCACCAAGAGGTTGTGTCCTACCAGCAAAGTTTCAGCATGTCTATCTCCAGTGGTGGATCCATGGCATCTCTCTTTCTGCCTTTCTTCTCCCAGCATTCAGTCCAGTTTTCCCCTCCTACTTAAATTCTGCCCTATCAACAGGCCAAGGCAGTTTCTTTATTCATTAATGGTAATCACAGCACACAGAGGGGACTCCAACAACCCCAATATTATATCTTTCTGGAGTCTTTGATGGAGTTCAAGAATTTATAGTTATAGTTTTCTTTAGTTATGATAAAAGATAATGTATATATAAATAGTGTAACTGTAATTCTTGCTTGATACTTGTTATATGTAATTTTACTATGTTAAAGTTAAAATCTTCCTTTTTATTTAATCAGAAAAGGAGAGGTTATGTGGGAGTCCCCTCTTTGTGCTGTGATTACCATTAATGAATAAAGGACTGCTTTGATCCTATAGCAGAGGAGGGCAGAGAAGACTAAACTGAATGCTGGGAGAAAGAGGGCGGAGTCAGGGAGACACTATGGAGCTGCTACCAGAGTTAGACATGATAAAACTTTGCTGGTAAGCCACTGCCATGTGGTGATACACAGATTAATGGAGATGTGTTAAATTAAGATGTAAGAGTTAACCAATAAGAAGTTAGAGTTAATGGGTCAAGCAGTGATTTAATTAATACAGTTTCTGTATTTTGGTTCTGGGCAGTTGGGACAAACAAATGGCCCTCCTTCCTTACAACAAACAGCTCTACCATGGAATTGCATAATGTCTGGGGTTTGCTGTTGGCAGCTCTAGAGTTCAGTCCTCCATCTCCGAAGTTTTAGATGTGCATCACTTGACATTGCTGTCTCTATCACGTGGTATTTTGTTTATCTCCAATGATTAATACCATGCTACCTGCACTCTTCAAAAGTTTTTATTAAAAATAATAGCTATATTCAAATTGTAGACATCTTCCTTTCTTTTATTCCCTTTGAGATTCAAAATTGTCATATGCTGGGGATTATGTTTCTTATAGTTGGCTGTTTGTCCAATATTTCTTTTCCTCCACTGTATGGCTCCCTGTAGGATTTAAAAAGAGTTGCCATATTCCCTATCAGTCTCACTTCTGAGTACATTGGCAATGAAAATAAAATAATTATTTTGGTGTGATGTCTGCACTCCAGTGTATTTGAGCCTATTCAAACAAAATCCAATCTAACCTCACAGATGAACAAAGGGATTTACAGCTTCTGTTTAGAGCTGAGGAATGCCAAATCTTTCCTCCACCATTTTATTTGGGTCTATTTTTCTCTTTCTTTATATTAATTTCATTTTCTTAAAAGTTATTTCTAAAAGAAGCCTTCGGGTCAACCACATTTCAGCCTGGAGATCCAGGAAAGAATGAATAAAACCCCAAATTTGTTTTGGTGAATAAACTCTCAGAGCAAGCGCCAACTAGGTTACTATTCCAGGAGGTCTGACATGATTGGTCATCTGAATGTACTGACTTGAATAGGTGGTACTCTCTAAAAGTACATACCCATTCTGAAACCTCAAAATGTGACTGCCTTCACCTGTTTTTAGATATAATTCAATATGTATGTAGGCTTTATGGAAAGAGAAGCACCAGATATAAACATGTTCATGGAAGACAATGTGGGAGAAAGGACAGGGAATGGGGATGGAGGCTGACTGGCTCATTGTAGCTATATGCCATGGAGTATCAGTTACGTCCAGACTGCAATAACTAGATCCCAGAGGGAAAGTCTGTTATGTATGTGTCTCTTTAAGACCCCTAAGAAGGAACAACACTCACAATAGTTTCCTACTTCTGACTTTCTTTACTATGACAGAAAAAAATCTACTGCCTCATCTACCAAGATTGTGATGCATTAATGAAGCAGTCAATAGAAACTAAATTTCCACCATAACAACCACGGCATGGGAGAGTGGCATTCTTCAAATAGGGCAGATGCTATTTGATGAAAAAGTAGAAAGGAACATTGATCCAAGCAAACCAAAACACAAGTAAATATCCAAAAGGAAATTGAAATTATTTAGTGGTAATACTGAAATGTTCTTGAAGCACTTTTCAAATCATAATTATCTATGTACATTTGTTGATGTTCTCCATTAACATACACAAAAAATGAGAAAACTCCAGTTAGAAATAACAACTTAAGAAACCACAGATGTGTACAGGAAAAGCAAGAGTGAAATAGTGTCAGAATGAGAAAGAGGACAGAAACTAAGCCAGTGCCCAATGCTTATGCTGTGTTTTTAGTGTTAATCATCACATACAAAACTGAGTCCATACAACCTTCATTGCCCAATGAAGTCTGCATTTCCGAGTGTTTAGAAAATGTCTCCTTTTTATCCATAATACAAAATTGGAGATTCCAGCACTCAGAATTCTTTAGGAGAATCAAAACCCAATTCAAATTAAAGGCCCAAAGCAACAACAAAAAAAATAGAATTTGAAGAATAATTAATTAAAATTTTCAAAATACTGGTACAACTTTAATGCATTATATTTGACATCTGAAATAAAAGCTCACCCAGTATGCTAGTACTTAAGATCAAATGATCATAAGACAAAAGAAACAGGCAATAAAAACAACCACACCAATCATAAAGTTAAACATTGTTCAAGAGCTTTGTTGTTGAAGGAGGGTTCATCTGTATTTCTGTGCTTTGATTGGTTAAATAAAAAAGCTGCCTGGGCCATTTGATAGGGCAGGACTTAGATAGGCGGGGAAAAGAAAAGAGGACACTGGGAAGACT
>JAQHUG010000195.1:2951277-2970074 GCA_028555095.1 Dicrostonyx torquatus | reverse complement strand
ATCTTCTGTGAAAACAAAAGAAAAACCTCTTTTCCAAAGCACCATATCCTTAGACCCAAATTCTGAAGTCAAGATACCTTTATAATATACATGCTGGTTTAGCTTAGCTGCCCATATAATGAAATATCTTTCTTAGCTCCTTCACAGTCAGAAAATTCAAAGAAAACACAATAATATACAGAATCCAGACTCAAGATGAGAGAGTTAGCCAAGAAGAGGCTAGATATAATAAGCAGGCAGAGTTTAATTAATACAATTTCCATGTGATTATTTCGAGTGTAAGCTAGCTGGGTGGTGGGAAACACCATGCCACTCCATTTCATTCTCTTTATAGTTGAATGCTATAAATTTGGGGAGAGGGTATTCTAATTACTTGATAATAACAGTACAAAGATAAACTAGTAGCAATTTACAGGAAGTGCTGGAGAAAGGAAGCTAATAACAATCCCTTGACAGGACAAGAGTTTACATCCCCCCAAATTATATATGCATAATACAGTTTCTTGGGTTTGAAAGGCACAAGTTTCTGATCATTTGACAAAGCCCATGACTACCAAACAATTTCAGGAATCCTAGGAATGTCATATAAAATAATATTATTTGCAAAAATAAAAAATAAAAATGGAGCCAAACTTTAATATTTCAAAGGCATCTTGAGTCTCTGATATCTGTCAGAGCTGCTTAAAGAAATCTTGACTTTGTGGCATTTCCTTGAGCTTAGAACATAGGCCTGCTTTAGATGACAGTGTTTAAGGCGTTTCATTTTAGAATTTACTGTTCTGAATATGTTGCATGAGAGAAGGGGATGAATCTGGTCATGGGGTATCAGATAGTAGTCTGAGCTGGCATCTGTGGTCTCTTAATGTCTGTAAAACATTTGACCAGGACCTTCTGGCTTTCATTGTTTGCATTGAGAAGTTAGGTGTAATTCTGATAGATCTGCCTTTATATGTTACTTGGGCTTTTTCCTTTGCAGCTCATGATATTCTTTCTTTATACTGTTTGTTTAGTATTTTGAATGCTGTGTCATGAAGGGCCTTTTTTTTTTTTGGTCCAGTCTATTTGGTGTTCTGTAAACTTCTTGTATCTTCATATGCATATCATTCTTTAGGTTGGGAGAGTTTTCATCTATGATTCTGTTGAATAAATTTTCTGTACTTTTGAGTTGGATTTCTTCTCTTTCTTCTATCCCTATTATTCTTAGGTTTGACCTTTTCATGGTGTCCCATATTTCCTGGGTATTTTATGTTAGGCTTTTGTTAGATTTAATGTTTTCTTTGACTCATGAGTCTATTTCCTTTATTGTTCCTTCAACACTTGAAGTCTCTTGCATCTATTATCTTCTGATGTTTATGCTTGCATTTGTAGTTCCTGATGGTTTTCCAATATTTTTATTTCCATAATTTCCTCAGTTTGTGTTTTCTGTATTGTCTCTATTTTAGTTTTCAAGTCTTGAATTGTTTCTTTCACCAGTTTGATTGCTTTTTCTTGGTTTTCTTTAAGGGATTTGTTGATTTCTTCCAATTTTTTGTTTGTCTTTTACTCTATTTCTTTGAGAGAATTTTTTTATTTTCTCTTTAATGCCTCAAACATTCTCCTAAAGTTATTTATTAGGTCATTTTCTTCTGCATCATCTGTATTAGGGTGTTCAAGTCTTGCTATTTTAGAACCACTAGTTTTTGTTGGTGGTGTGTTGCTCTTTGTGATATTGAGTGTATTCTCACCTTGCCTACCCATATCTTCCTCTGATGAGTATAGTTGCTGTGTCTCTGGTGATCACTTCCAGTTGCCAGTGGATCCAAGGCTCAGATGATTGCTCCTTGTGGTGGAGCTGGGGCCATGGTTTTTGTCACCCTGGAGGTCATTCAGTGTTCCCTGAGGTCACTCTGCAATCCCAACAGTCATTCAGGCTTGCTTGGACTTTCTCCTGCAGTGGTTCCTGGCTGGGGCCTGCTCCTACTGAGGTCACTTGCTGGTCCTGGTCCTGTGGACAAGGTTGGCTTGGCCCTGCTCCCATGGAGGTTGCTTACTCGGGCCTGCTCTGGCAGATTTCACTGACTTGGGTCCAGTCCCACAGAGGTTTCTAACTCAGGCCTACTCCCTTGGAGGTCATTTGCTCAGTACATGCTCCTACAGAGGTTGCTGGCTTGAGCCTGCTCAGGCAGAGGTCACTGGCTCAGACGCGCTCCAGGAGAAGTCAATGGCCTGGGCCTGGTGCCTGCAGAGGTGGTTGACTAGGGCTTGCCCTCATGAGATTTCTGGCCTGGTCCTGGTCCCATGGAGGTTATTTGCTCTGGCCTACTCTGGAAGAGGTTGCTAGCTCAAGCTTGCCCCAGCAAATGGTCCTGGCTTCGACCTGCTCTAGAGGAGGTCTTATTCATGGACTATTGTAGGAGACTGTTTGGAAATACATTTCCTGACATGGAAAACATTATCAAAAGTTTCACAACTACTAAGAAAATTTTTCATATATGCATGATGAATAATTATGACTTAGAAAGAAAACTCTACAAATGTCTTCATGGCAAATCACCATATAAGATCAATCTACTCATTCACCACTTCTGCCAGGAGTGATCCTGAGAAAAAACATGAGAAAATTGTCATAGAAAGAGATTCATGCACTGGGTGTAAACATCAAGCAAGCAGAGGTGAGCCCCAGGACTCCAGTACACCCAGGATGGAGAAACAGGCAAACAAGATCTAATTGAGGACTCATCAGAGCAGCAGCAGAGAGATGTGGGACACTAAGACCCTCAACCGGACTCTCCTCTGAGACTCGAAAAGAAGTGTTACATTGTGCAGCTTGCTTGAAAGGGTGCTTCGGCTGTATTCCAGAACATAAGGTTTAATATCGAAACTTTCTCCCCGTATAAACTCCTTCCAGAGATCAATAATCAATCATAAATGTGAGTCCCTTAGGCAGATCATTTATTTTAAGTGCTTTGCACTCTTCTCATCCCAACAGTGTGAAGCATACTTTATCCAAATCTTTGAATCTGACAGTCTCATCCACTTCAGACTCGATTAGAAGCTGAATGTTGTGGAGAATGGAATAATTTATAATCTCAAAACTTAGCACTTTAGAGATAATGAAGGGATGAATCAATTTTTGTTGTTTTTTTTAGAGAAGGAGCTTAAATATGCAAAGCTTTATTATCCACTCTCCTGCATTAATCAAATGTAACTGCCCCCTCCCCAAAGTAACAGAAACAGCAAAGCTGCTGATTGCTGCTGGTGAAGCTGGGTAAATAACTTGCTTGTGTCTCAATTTTGAATTGACTCCACCTTCACATGTGCAGCAGGAACATTGGGAGGACATTGTATTGGCAAAAGTCAGGATCTGCTTCTTGTGCCTAACCCACTTACATTTCTACAGAGAGCAGAGGGTGCAGAAGGATGCTTTCAGCCTTGTTGGGAATAGGTAGAGGAGTCAAGACGTCAGGTCCAACTTCCTCTTCCACAGTCCTTTCAGTTTACAGTCTTAGTTGTGAGTTGTGTAAAGACATTATGGCATTAGCAGGCATGCGTGTGTGCATGCGATGTGTGTGTGCCTCTGTGTGTGTGTGTGAGAGAGAGAGAGAGAGAGAGAGAGAGAGGGAGAGAGTAATCACACAGAGTGCTTTCTTCAACATGCACAGATTAGACTCTCAGCACATAAAATCTGTAAGTTTCATGTCTTCCCTGTGTGTTTCCTCTATCATGCCCACATCCATGTCTTCATTAAAGTAATACTAAACTCTCAGACACAAATAATCCCAGGCAGTAGATTGCAGATGCGTGGGCAAGGAAGCCTCTGCCAAAGCATCATCATCGGATCTTACAGTTAACACTGAACAACCCTGTACATTTGGATATTCTAGAAGAACCAATTGAGGGAAGTCAAATTCAGTGCATGTATAGTCCCACATCAGCCAATGCAAAATTAAAAATCATCACCCATCTAGCTTCTGGCCACTCTTGCATAAGAGTGGTACATCTCTCATGAACAATATGTAGCCATTCAATGAGCGCTGATGTGTTGATTTTTGATAAATATTTAAAATCTCAAACTTTGTTACAAAGCGGTATCAAAAATTTATTACCAATATGTGCTTTATATTTAAACTTTCCTCAATTATAAGCTAATAACATATTCATTTCCCAAACAAAAATACTGAAGTAAAGAGAGTCTGTGCTGCTAGTTCAAGATATCAATCAATGAGCAATAGAAGTAGGGTTTATCTCAGGAAAGTGAGCTTAAAATCCATATTGTTGACTCTCAAGCAATTCCACTGCTTTTTCACTTGGCAGTAATGAAATGGTTTCTTTGTATAAGTATCAATTAGGTGGAATGAAATTGTTTTATGGAGAATTGCATCTTTATTTGCAAAGAGACCTAAGCCAGAGAATTTTGGTTTGAGTGACTCCAAAGGCTAAGTTTTAGCTAGCTGTCTCTACCAAACAGTGATTAAATTGACTCCAACAAAGGTTTTGTTCACTTATTAACTTGAATCATTTACAATGCATTTATGCTGCAATATATATAAGTATGTTGTGTGTATGTGTATTGCCCAAGAACCAACACACTGAATATTCAATGTTAACATCTAACTTAATATTAAATACAAAAAAGGAGATTTTCAGGTGAAATAAAATATTCTGCTCTGAAATCCACCTTCTTTATAAGTGCAAACACTCAAATTCTCACTCTGACTTTGGTAAGAAATTATTGAATAAGAAGGCTTTAAGTTCTCCTTCCCCTGCTTTTTAAAAGAAAACTTCTACAAAGAAACAGCTGTTGTTTTTCCATCACACATTATCTTCTCAAGGGGGCACCTCCCTTAATTGCCTGGAAGAAGTGAGCTTTTGGTTTCAAATCACTTTTTCCCCAGAGAAATCGGGGTGTGACTCAGCTTCCCACACCAAGGTAGTCCCTCAGAGAAAGTCTTAGATGTTTGTGGGAAAGGCTAAGGCTACATTTCGGTGCCACCATTATTTCCTTTTGGCAAACCACATGTCAGAGAACCTCAGTCTGAAAATGACAAGAGTTACATGTCCTCCTTCTTCTGCTTTTTTAAGGTCCTTCTGTCTTTGAGCTCTCAGTGTGGTTTTGATTGGCATCTTTCTATAAATAAGTCACCAGGAAAAAAGAGTCAACCTATTTCTCAACTGCAAGATCTGATCTCTGTAGCCATCTTCTGTAGAGGTGAGAGCAAACCTGGTTTGAAACCCAGCACACACAAATGGGCATTGTGGACCACATTTTTTGAATGTTAATGGTCAAAATGATCTGGTAAGTGTAAAATATAAACCTACAAATGCAAGACTGAGCATTAGTTGGGAATTCAGTGCACGTGTTGCATGATAACAGGCATTTTATACACAGTTTGTTGTTGCTGTTTGCTTTTCATTTAATTCTCCAGTTAAAGATTAAGCAGTCATTTAATCTCCATATTATTGATGGGGCATCTGCAGTCTGGAGAAATGAAAGAAATGAAAACAACATTTGTATACATTCAACATGAGGGAAGAAACTTCTGGACTTCGGATTTCCGTGATACACTGGTATTTTACACAGTATTAACTGGTAAAAGCTGAACACAGATGAGAAAATGAAGACAACTCCAAAACCTTTAGAAAACTGGAATTAGAAATAAAACCTTAATCTCCAAATTAATGCCAATGTTTTCATGCCAGCACTAGCTTGATATGAATATAAGACAAATGTATTTGTGAAAGTTTGCAATTGACCCTTTTTATATAAACGTCTGAGACATTTGAAGGATTTCACACATTTAGGGTCAAACATCGATTATTTTATTTTGAATATGTGATGCATACTTGAAAGTTAATTGGACCAAACTTAGAATTAGGTTTTATATTGTTTCCAGA
The DNA here is from genome assembly GCA_028555095.1 of Dicrostonyx torquatus. Taxonomy (NCBI): domain Eukaryota; kingdom Metazoa; phylum Chordata; class Mammalia; order Rodentia; family Cricetidae; genus Dicrostonyx; species Dicrostonyx torquatus. The sequence continues at coordinate 2,964,200 of JAQHUG010000195.1, read as the reverse complement.
GAATTTTGGACTCATTTGAAATTAAGTCATACTACATAACCACGTGTGTGTGTATGTATGTGTGTTTCTTTATAAGAATCACAGATTCTTATTAGATATAAGTGTTAGATTACTATTATCCATGCAGGTACTTACGAGCACAATATTTTATCATTATCATTTATTGCTATTAATGAGATTTAAGATATTCTAATTGTTTCAGGATTTATTTGTTTATTTATTAAAGAGGGTCTCTCTCTGCAGCCCTGACTTGCCAGGAATTATGTATATTTATTTAGTTGTTGAATGTTTGAGTGTAAGCAGAAGACAGCCTGTTTGTTCCTGGCTGGACAGACCCGAAATAATCACACAGAAACTATATTATTTAAATCACAGTTTGGCCAATAGTTTAAGCATATTGTTAGCTAGCTCTTACATCTAGAATTAACTCATTTTCATTATTTTATATTTTATCATGAGGCCCGTAGCTTACTGGTAAGGTTCCAGCTGGCAGCTCTTGTCTTTCCCCTCTGGTGGCTACATGGCATCTCACTGACTCTGCCTACTCTCTCCTCCTCTATCTGCTTAGAACTCCCACCTTGCCCTATTCTGCTAAGCCATTGGCCAAAATAGATTTTTTTCATTAAATAATAAAAGCAACACATAGACATAAGGACTTCCCATACCATTTGAGAGCACTAGACTTGTATAAGATAGTAAACATATAATGGTGAGCACAGTGTGGTAGCATACTATTAATTATCAATAACTGCACCATAGCCATTGTGATGATGGGTAAGGTATAACATGTCTGAGAAAGTATGATGGGGTATGAACTTCTGAAAAAGTTAGTTTTCTAACTTTGTAGGATGAATAAATTAGGCTTAGGGGTGTGGAAAGATAGCTCTGTCTTTTGAATATCTGGGTGCGGTTCTGCAGAAAATGAGAGCTAAGAGCACACCAGGTAAGGAAAGCATAGTGGCACAGGTTAGGGGTTGTGATGGGCTGGGTGGGAGACGATAGAATTTCCATATTGAGGTAGATCAGGGATTCAGAAAGAAATGACAATGTCGTATCTGTTAGAAAGATTGCTAATATGTCTGTAAGTGGAATGGGACAAGGAGAGGGAACTAGGTTGGGTACCATGAATGGGCTGTTGTGGGGTTTTGACGGTGTCATACCGAGCATCAGTACTCAGATGACAAGGGATGAAAGGGCAGAAACAGCAGAAGAGATTAGAGAGTGTTCACAACACAAAATGATAGTGGTGATAAATTCAGTGTGGAAGTACAGGGATGAAAGAAAGACTTGTTTGGAAAAGCTTTGAGTTCACATTCTGTGGTTCACATCCATTCAAAATCATCCCCACAGGGAGGAGAATGAAAGGAGATACCATGCACAGTTTTCTATACGTTAACCTTGAGGTACCTTCGAAACATCGGGTGACTTTTATCTGTGGCTGTCCAGGGAAAGAGACAAACTGCAATTTTCCTCTATTGAGCCAAGGAATATATTTGTGAGGTATAAGAAATTTTAAGAAGGATGGGGATAAGGGCTTCGACCCCTGAGGTTTACTACTCACATAGATGGTCTCTAGATTTGACAGGAATTTGCATGCATGTTACCTATGGTCCTGTACACAGACTAAAGCCTAGACAGCATCTGGATTTGAGAAGTAGAAAAACTGAGATGTCCTGAGCACAGTCCCTTCAAACTATACCTCTTCAAGGATAGATCCCTTACCTCATATTTATAAAAAATGATCTTGAAATTAATTAGTTTATAACCTTGTTGAAAACCTTGAAAATTGCTGCTCATGCATCCCAGGGCCATTAGTGGCATTACCGCACCCAGCGTTTTCATCACGCCCACACAGGTACTTCACAAACATTCCTGAAGGGGCTGATGATTAAAACATTTAGCTCAACAAGTTTCAGCTTATCAGGTAGAACTTAAGGGAACATAAGGATTTATTAGTTAAAGGTATATTTTTTCATCCTTAATTATTTAATGTCCTTGGAACATGGCTTATTGTATTTTTAACCTTTTTTTATTATGCTCAGTATCTAATAGCAAGTTTAAATTACAGATATTTCCAATTATGAATAGAAAAATTTTCCAGAGAATCAAAATTTTCCAGAGAATCAAAATTTCAAAAATGTAGTGAGAACACATTATACATATGGTCACCATGCTAATTATCTAGATTCTCTTAAAGGCCACAACTAATAATGAGATAGCTATTATCATTTATACCTGTTCAATGTGGGACTGTGGAAGTATGTCCAGGCTCAAACATATAGTTGGTGGCAAACCTGAAATTTAATCTCAAGCTTTATCCCTAATTCCACACCCTACATAACTCCCATGGCTTCCATAAAGTACATGGGAACAAATGTGAATGAACATGGTTTCTTTTGTCTATACTCTGGCTGTTCAGAGGTTTCATAGTTCTTTCCAGTTTGTACAGAAAGGGTGGTTTGAAATACCTCCAGATTCTTCCTCCTCATTGACTATGTAGAATCCGATCCCTTAATGTGCATAATGGAGCCATTACTTCACTCCACGTTATGATCTGTCTTGAAACACACACACACAAATGAAATATTAGCTCATTCAAAATGGCTTGGGATGAAAATAGCAACTGATAGGGAAACCTCACAATGGAGCTAAATTATCATCTATGTAAGAGGCTATGTGTGTCTTTATTGTTCTTTATTTTGATTATATCAGTTAGTTGGAATCAATAGGTCTTCAGTACCTTTGAAATAGTGCCGATCCTTACATGTGCTTTCTCCTTCAACTGTGAGTAGAAATGTAACTGGAAATGTTGCTGTCGTTAAGGACTAATAGAATCTAATGTAGTTTCACTATTGCCAAGAACTGAGCACTGTCCATATTTTTGACTCCAACTGTCTTGTAACCACCCTAGGCTTGAGAATGGTTGTGGATACCAATTTGTGGGTAAGATTGCGAAACTTTGGGCAATGACTAACAGCTGCCACGTGGCCAAACGTTCCTCACCGCCCAGCTCTTTGAAGTTTCTTGAGGCTCTCCAAATGGTCTCATGTGGTGGTTAATATTAACTGTCAACTTGATGCCTTGGAAGCAGACCTTAGATCCTGGTTATGTTAGTCAAGGTGGGAGGATACATCCTGACTGTGGATGGAACCACTCCCCAAGCAGAGGATGTTACTGTAAAAGAGAAGGCAAGCTAGGTACTAGCATGCTAGCATTAGCTCATTGCTTTCGTCTCTTGATGTATACGATGGAAACATATTACTAGCTGCTTCAAGTTCTTGTCCTAATGATGAATAGTAACCTGGAACTGCGAGCCAAATCAATCCTTTCTTCTTTAAGTTGATTTTCTCAGGGTATTTATTACAACAATAGAAAAGAAACTGACTGGGTCTTTCTCTGAAACCCCACTGTTATTGGAAGTTGAAGGGAATGGCTGCATTGTATAAACCACAGTTAGATTGTTTCAGAATTGGAAAGCTCTGGTTTCTGTTTCTCCTGCCATCATTTATCAGTCAATGTCTCTGGAATAGCCAGTTACTTCATTTGTTAACTGAAGAGAGAAGCAATATTTTCTCATAGGTTGATGTGACGTAACTGTTTAAAATGACGATACTTTAAGGTTTGGTAGAAAGATGCTGACATGATTTTAGGTCAAATATCCTTTAGTAATGCTGGCCACCTAACAACATGGGTGATGTGTGTGGTCTGTTGTTGTTGTTGTTGTTGTTGTGGTGGTGGTGGTGGTGGTGGTGGTGGTGGTGGTGTGTGTGTGTGTGTGTGTGTGTGTGTGTATTGGAATAAGAAATCAAACAGCAATCTATAAGCAAATTTCTTACATTATAGATGTTGAAAAGGAGAGGTATCTGAGCAATGGGAAGAGAACTCAGTGTATCAGATTAATGAAAGATGATCAGGGTTGTAAATCCAAACTATAGGATCTTCTTCCTATTGTTCTACCCTATCTTGGGTCTGCTACTTGCTAGCAGCTGAGCAGCTAAAGGAATGCATTAGGTGTGATATAACGTGTGGCTGTGGCTCTGGCTGTGTTCAATCTGCTCTAATGAAGAACTTAAGCATAGTGCCTAGAAAATCCTAAAAACCCAGTTATTAGGATTCTGAATATTTGACTTATTCTGCTTCTAATTCCATGAATTAATTCAGGCTCTGAAAGTAGGCCACAAACACATCAGTCTGGCTTAATTGCTTTCTCTAACTCTGGACTTAGCAGTTTCACATGCTCAACAATTTAGTAGAATTTACCATTTTCAAGATTCTCTTCCCTCAAGGATAATTAATCTCCCCAAACATCAACTGACTTGTGACCTGACTTAGAATTAGTGAAGCAAGCTTCACATGGGGAAAGAAGTTAGCAAATGAAAAAAAAAGATCTCTCCTTAGGGCACACTTGAATTCAAGAAGGGCTGAGGATTATCCCCTAAGTATGTCTCCTAACCAGAGGGCCTTCTCATCTCTCTCCTAAAGTCCGGACAGCCCCAGGAATCCCTTACTCCAAGCGCAAAGAAAGGAAAAGGAAGCAAGGCCAGTCTTGAGCCCAACACTGCTTTTGTTCCAAGCTGGATACTTTCCAAGTAGATTAAAGTTCTCCACATTATGCTTGTTCAACTGTGCTGGCAAGCTCTGCCTTGGGTGACGCATCAAGTACAAGGCATGCTTGCTAGAGAAGAGCAAACACAAAAATGAAGAAAGGAAGGACGTCAGGAAGCAGGCCTAGAAACGTCACCCAAGCAGCTGTTTCATTAACCCAGAGGCTCTAAGAGAAAATGTTAACAGACTCATGGAAGCTTTGTTTGAGTGGCAGTCTATCAAAATTTTAGAAGATGAATTTTTACACTAATATTACCTTTACTGAGTGTCGTAAAATATGCAAACACAGCCACATTCTCTTACAAGTAAACTCACAGATGTGTTTCCATGATGTACAAGTTTTAAGGGCATGGCATTTTCTTAGGTTACTAAAAGCCTCCATTTGACTGTGTTGGCTTCTGTCACATCCATCCCACCTACCCACCTCTAACCTCTACCTCCCCCATACACAAACACATTCACTGAAAATACTTATTTTTACCCACTTCAGTGGAAACAGAGCAATTATTTCAGTTTCATTGGTTAGCTGAGATAAATGCAATATAAAGGATGATCTTTTTAAAAAATGAAATTCAAGCCAGCTATCTTGGCTCACACCTGTGATTATAGCACTTTAGTAGAGGCAAAAGTTTGAGGCACACACACAAAGAAAAACATGCCCACACATGCATGCACAAGCACACATACATATACATATAGAGATCACTAAAACACTGGATATCATCAGCTGTAAACTGGATACTTTGATTTCATCTAAAAAGAAGGAAAGATATCAAACAGTTGTTTATTTGTGGTAATGAAGACATTTGCTGAGGATTGAACTGGGGCAGGAATGGGGTATCACTTACTTGTCTGAGATTTCAAACCCCATTTTGCAATGTAACTTGAAGTTTTCTGTCTCATTAAGGTGACATTTTCTTTCCTAAAGATCAGGAAGTAAATGAACCCTCGGTAAAGATGTTCAATAAAATCACAATTGGAAACAAGTCCTGCCCTAGGCAATGTAATAACCAAGGTCAAGTTAGATTAGCTGGCTGTGTTTCTACCTTTGGAAGAACAGCTTCTCCCTCTAAACTTCCCCCTCCTGCTCCCTATCGAAAGGGTAACTCAGAGATAAAATGCTAACCAAGCTTGGGAATTTTGCCATTCAGAGAAGACTTCTCAAATTTATAAAATGAAAAGATTTTCAGGTAGGAACCACTAAACCATGAGATTCTTTAATTCAGGCATCAGTGACATAAATTTTGAAATATAAATTAACATTTAAATACCAGTTTTGAATCATGCAGGCTTTATGACCATAGCAAGTGATGTCAAGTCTTTTGAGTCATATATGGTTTGTTTTTAAAGAATAAAAATAAAAAAGAGATAAGGTCACAGAATGAAATGCTTTGTGAAGAGGATTAAGTGAGAACAGAAATCCAGAAATCTGGAAGGCTTGTATTTGCAGACACGGTATCTGACTCCACCCATTAAAATGGGCACAAGTTTTACTCACTAGTGGGCCACTCAGTATGCTTCTCATAGGCTGATACAGTTGGGAGAACCTTGGAGGTTATCCTGGAAGTCACCAAAGAAAACACTATCAAGGAATAAGCCAGTTTGCCTTGTCTGAAAAGAGATGAGCAACAGAATCATGTCTAGCCAGGGCTTCCTCCTATAGTTCCAGCCTCCTTCACTTCTCTGAGAATTTCTGGGTCCAAGGAACCAATGATAGACACTAGCATTCTGAAGAATATGGCATGGAAATGTGCCTTTTCATAAGAAATAGTAACCTTCAAATTCTTTATTTCATTCAATCATTCATTTGTATGTTATTAATTGAGGAATATCTTTGCTAACTCCAAAATGTAAGCATTCTTAAAAAAAACAAAACAAAACAAAACATGGTTTTTGTAGAAAAGTTTCAATGAGGTTCCACCTACAGTCATACACACATGCTAGTCAATCAATAATATTCCAGTTGAAAGCATGCAATCTTTGACTTGATGCTTGCATCTGGGAAGAAAGAACAGTGTGTAGCCTATTTTCAGATATTCCAAAGTATGTTTTTAAATTCATGTAGAAAGTTGAGTGTCCTAGCTGTTGATGGAATCCAAACATTGTGTGTTTTCTTTTTCAGACAAGGTAGCTATATAGCTGAGACTAGCCTCAAATTCCCTATTCTTCTGCCTCAACTTACCAAATGCTGGAGTATAGGCCTGAGCTATCAAGCTTGCTTGATACAAACTTAGATAAATAATTGGCCTACTTTTCATATAAATACAGACATAACTATTTTGAGATAGAGACAAGGCAAAAACCTAGGCACATATGCATGTATATAACAACATAATTTTTTCACAAATTTTATTGGAAAAATTCAAAGTACAATAATACAGGTTATTGTGTTATTATGTGGTTGTGAACTTGGGGAGGAAGAGGCAGGTGGATTTTTTTCTGAGTTTGAAGTCAGTCTGTTATACAGAGAGAGTTCCAGGTTACCTATGGTTATTACACAGAGAAACCCTGTCTTAAAAAAACCAAAAAAGAAAAGTAGAACTCTTTTATAATGAAATTTTGTATTTTATGGTAATTAGGTTCAGATTACTGCTGCTTATATTGTATATTTATACTGATTTCTATGGACATTATCCACTCACAGGCTCTACCCAACTATGTTAGCAAAGAATAAAGTTTAGTTCATTAATGGAAATGAATAGTGCACAGAAAATTAACAAGTGATACTAAAATAATGGATGAAAGAAAATGAAAACATGACATAGAACAAAAAGGCATTAGTGGAACATAAAAGATACCATATATCTTTCATTGCTCTCTTTCAAGTTCATGGCCTCTTTTTTCATTGTTATTACGTGCATATATACATATATTTGTAAATAAAACTTGCTCAGCCTGTTAATGTTACTTGTATGTGTGTTTTCAGGGCTTAATTTTAACAGGTGATTTACCATATGAATGCCAATAGCTGAAGAACATGGCACAGATTACAGCATGGTGGCTGGAGTTTACCCTGTAGTATAGTGTTTTTACTTTTAGCATGTAGAACGATAATCCCATTGAAGTCCTTTTTTCAATATAGGATTAAAACACTTCTAAATTAAATAGCAGGGAAATGGGTTGCAGAATCAAGCTGGGAAAATATTTTTGTTCCAGTTAATATTTGGTGTCTGTGATGACAAATATTTGTCCGTTTGGTACAATATAGATATAGAATCACTTACATCATAGTGATTCTCAATCTTCCTAACACTGCGAACCTTTAATACAATTCCTCAGTTGTGGTGACCCTAAATTCTAAAATCATTTCATTGTTACTTTGTAACTGTGATTTTGCTACTGTTCTGAATTGTAATGTAAATGTCTGATAATGCAACCCCAAGGGGTCACAACCTGAAGGTTGAGAACCAGTGACTTAGACCATGAAGCCTTGAAAATGTGCCTGTGAGGGAGTTTCCTGTCAGTGTTGATTGAAAGGTGGAATAACCCACCCTAATCGTAGACAGCAGCACTCTGTGGGCTGGAGTCCTCGACTGAGTGAAAAGGAGAAAGTAAACAACCCTGGCATTGATGGCTCTCTCCTTCCTGCCTGCAGATACGATGTGACAAGCTGCCTCACATTTCTCCTACCATGCTTCTTCCCATGCCATAATTTAATGAGTGGTACCCTCAAACTGCAAGCCCAAATAAACCTTTCTTTGCCTAAGTTGCTTTTGTGATATTTCGTCAAGGCAATATGAACAGAGACAGATTATATTGTAAAAAATACCAGTTCTCAACTTCATGTAGCAGTCTGTGTTGGAAGCCCAGATATATGTGACCACAAAATTGATCAGATAGATACATGTGACTCCACAAAAAGTCACGAGGAAGCAAGAACTTTTATGAGGAAAAGTCAATGCAAGCACAACTCCCTGTTTTCTTCATGTTTCTATTGATAAAGCACAGAAAGACCTCTTGCAATTGTGCTGTTTTCCTTTCTTCATATCAGAAAGAGGAGGCAGATATTATTTTCTTTAATGGGAGTAGAGCTGACCTATTACTGAACAAAAGCCCTTGTTTACCATCAATGGGCCTCTTAAATTTTCCTTCCTATAACCCACCACACCCAAAGCTCCTCTTTCTTCTCTCTGAACAGTTCTCAACAATCTGCCATTCTTTGTTAAAAGTCACATAAAACATTTCAACTATAACGGCTTCTTTGGGGTTTCACTTGATTTTTTTATTACTTTATAAATAATACCAATCAAAATTCCCACTTCCTTCTCTCCTCCTACTTCCCTCCTGCTTTTCTCCCACCCTCCCCACTACTTCTCCAGTCCTAAGAGAGGACAAGGCATTCTTTCCTGTGGGGAGGTCCAAGGCCCTCTCCACTACATCCAGGCTTAGGAAGGTGTGCATCCATAGAGAATAGGATCCCAAAAAGCCAGTACATGCAGTAGAGACAAATCCCAGTGACATTATCATTGACCCAATTGTCAACCACAGTTAGAGGGTCCAGTTTGATCCCATGCTCATTTATTCCGAGTTCAGCTGGAGTTGGTGAGCTCTTATTAGCTCAGGCATACTGTCTCAGTGGGTGAACCAACCTGTCATGGTCCTGACTTCCTTGCTCATATTCTCCCTCCAGGTCTATTTGAAGAGAGGAAGGAGGGAAAATATGAGCAAGGAATTCACTTGATTTTTAAGAGAATATTTGTGCCCAAAACTAAAAAAATAAAGTGTGAATGCCTTTTATTCTACTAATTTTTTTTGAAAATTTGCTTTAGTGGATTCAGCTATTGGACATAAGAGGTTCGAGAAAATTATTTCCTTCCTGTATCCTAGCATACAAAATCCAAACAGGAAAAAATTCAAAACTCTTTGTTATTAGAATTTGGAGGCTGAGAACATGGAGAAATGCTGTGTGATCAAATCTCTAGGAGCTAGCCAAGAAAGATCTCTGTTGTGCTGTTACTGAAAAGCTGTCTCTCTTCATTTTCATTTTTTTTAATTCCAACTTCATTTCCATATACTTGTTTTTGTTACTTTTGAGTAAACAAAGGGGTTTGTGTGTGTGTGTGTTTGTACCTGTATCACTAACATTTTAAGACCATTCTTTTATGCAACAATCTCATTATGATAAGATGGTATGAATATAAAAAATATGCTTTTAGAAAAGTGTAATATAGACAATAGGACATGCATACTATTGTTACCTAAAGTTGAAAGACCCCCCCGAAGGGAATCTATCTCAGGTGGGATCCCGTTCCCAGAGATCAGCCGAGACCACCAGCGCGGATGCAATCAGCAAGAGGTTTATTCAGATACACGGGTACCTGGGGCGACCAAGTCTTTCAAAGGACTTGGGTGCCTGGCTCGGGGTTCTAGGGGTTTTTATAGGGGCAGGGGAGCAGAAGCGCGGGCACAGAAGCGAGATGCATGGTTACAGGGATTTCATTGGTTAATTTAAACAAGGCCATCATGAGGATGAGGTTATGTTCTCGAATACCAAGAATTTAGATAGAGGGCGGTCTCAGCTCTTATCTGGGGGGAGCAGCCGGAGTTAGACAGAGGGCTTGCTCAGCTCTTACCTGGAGGGAGCAACTGGAGTTAGATAGAGAGCTTACTCTCTTGTCTGGGAGAACAGCGGGTACTTTCCCAAGCCAGATATCTGACCACAGATATCCTGTTCGGCAATGGCCCGGGGGCTAACTCCTCATTTAGGGCTGTCTCTTATCTGAGCTCTTATGGGTAAGTGCAAGCCTTGCAAAATGGCGTTTTTGTGGCTAAGCTATGCAGAATGCCTAGAGCGGTGGTCTTTCAAAGTCATTTGTGAATCCTGGATGTATGATGTTGCAAATGAGGGGAGGTTGGGTCCCTTGTCCATTCCCACCTGGCTCCTGGCTGCTGGGCTGGCTTACATTTGAAAATACCACACAGAAATTGCATTAATTAAATCACTGCCTGGCCATTAGTTCTAACCTCTTCTTGGCTAACTCTCAGATATTGTTTTAACCCATGTCTAGTAATCTGTGTAACACCACAGGGTGGTGGCTTACAGGGAAAGATCCTAACCTACGTCCATCTCAGTCAGGAGAAACATGACGTCTGCCACACTTCCCTTCTCCCCAGCCTTCCATCCTGTCTACTCCATCTACCTGATTTCTGCCCTATCAAAAGGCCAAGGCAGTTTCTTTATTAACCAATGAAAGCAACCCAAATACAGAAGGACCCGCCTACACCACTATGATTAAACCTATTAAGTACATTTGTACAATTCTTTCAATCTTTTTTGGTTTTAAAATAACAAAAACCAAAACAACACCTTGCAAAAACCCCTAACACAGGGTCTTCTACGGTTATAAGATCAAATAAGATAATTATGCATGAAATGTTAGATATACTTATAAAACAAAAATTTTTAAGGCAATTTGGAAGAGGTGAAATGAGTATTTTTAATCCTCTAAATAAATTGCAATCTTATATAAATTATGACATTTTAAAAATAGTTAAACTCTTAATTCAAGTATTAAAAATTAAGTCATCAAAATAGGGAGTTGTAACAGTAATTTGCTTAGTAACGTAATACTAATTTGTTTCTCCATTGACTCTGCTCCATCAGATAAACTGACAGACCCAAGAACCCCTATTTCAGCCTCTCTTTTGCTTCCTATTAGTATATGTAATTATCTCAGGTGGCATGTGTGAAGTCTTAAATTAAAAAGCATTAAGCAGAATTATTCCCACTAATCCTACTATAAGGGTAATTACATGTCATAACAATAGAATTTGTATCATATTCTGTTTGAAAATGTATAATGTAATACCATAACCTATGTGTGTTATAAACACCCTACTAAAGGCCTGGGGACTCTCAAATCTGGATGCCAGTAGGAGCAGGGTCTAATTACATCATTTCTAGCTCACAGATAGCATCACTGTTATGAATACTTACCTGATACATAGGTGTAGCGGTCTCTCTTACTAGGACATGAACTTATTTACAGAGAGTCCACTTTTATGGTCTAATTAGGGCCACACACCCTAACACTATCACATTGGTGATATGGTTTCCACATAAAATTTTGGGAGCCAACCATTTGGGCTGGATGGGTTTGTGGAGAAGTGGGAACGAACATTCCCACAGTAATTCTTAATAAGCATCAGCTCTAACTTATATGGTGTTAAAAAAGAATATGTGTGAGAAGTAAAAATCAACAAATGCTAAATTCCAATGTATATTTCTGCTTTATGTTGTCATCTCAAAACTTCAGATGACCTTGCATATCATGAAATGATTGCTTTATAAATTAAGAATAATGTATAAAATTAAGAATAATAAATTATGACTACCTCCAAACATCTGATAATTTGTAGGACTAAGGATATAGGGTAAAATCTCAGATATGCAAATTCAGTTTCATCATTATGAAAAGATGGAACTTTATAGATCTCCTTTCTAACTATTTCTTTGTGTGCTGTTTGCTCTTGCTGCAATTAAAAAGTTTCATTCTGTCTTGTACCTGTTAACACTTCATACTTTATTCAGATATAGTCTCAATCTATCTTTTATTTTTCTTAATGGGCACTTTTATTGATGGAAAAAAACATTAGAATTTTTTCACTCAACTTTTCTATTATTGAAAATGGATTTTTATCCAATACATTCTGATTGTGGTTCCTCTTCCCTGAATGCCTCACAGATCGTTCCCACTTCCCCTCCCATCTGAATCCACACCCTTTCTGTCTCTTGTAAGAAAACAAATAATAATAAAATAATATAATATGAAATAAAACAAACACTCTAGGGTAGGACAAACAAACAGAAAAAAGTAGCCAAAGAAAAAGTACAACAAACATATATAAATACAGGGACATACAAGTTCCTAAAAACACGAATCCCATAAAATCATAAAATAAGTAGCCATAATACATACAAAAGATAACAAACAAACAAACAAAATGCCTTCACTTAACATTACAAGACAAAGAACCTCCAAAGATGCCACTGAATTCATTTTGTGTTGGCTATGTATGCTAATGCATTGGGCCTGTTCCTAAGAGTGGCTTATATCCCCATTGAAACTCCTTTGGAGAGAATTAATTTTTCATTTTCAAGTGGTTGTCAGTTGGAAACAGCTCCCAATTAAAGACAGGTATGCATGTCTACTTCTCCTTTCAATGCTAGGATCCTATCTGATGTAGACACTTGCAGGCCCTTTCTGAGGTGTGAATAGGGGGTTGGGAGGGTAAAGGTGGGGGACCAGGAAGATGGGAGGAATGGGGAACTGTAGCTGGTATATAAAATGAAAAAAAACCTTTTAAATAATTTTTTT
>JAQHUG010000195.1:2909540-2922853 GCA_028555095.1 Dicrostonyx torquatus | reverse complement strand
AAAACACCATATATAGATCCTCCTGGAATTTGGAAGCAGACAAGATGGCCAGGCAAAAGTTAGGAGCATGGGTGTTGGGGTAGGGTCGGGCAAGGGGAGAGTGGGAGAGAGAAAGAAAAAAAAGGAAGGATTGGGAAGAGGTTGGGGGAGTGGAATGGTAAAAGTAGTTTTTGTTTGTTTGTTTTTTTTTTTGTTTTGTTTTGTTTTAAGCAGGACCTTGTACCCATACATCTTCCTCAGCAGTCCCTTATAGACCCTGACTATACCATGGGTCCTAGTGACAGGGAAGATCACTGACTTTAGCATGGCTCTGTTGGTGGCATGGCCTTTGGTGAAAGGAACAGAATCACAAGTTATGGACCAAACTTTCAGCTTCCATATGGCCTTTGGTGGCAACATGGATTTCAACATAGATTTCAGCTGCAGTAGGAGCATGGACCCAGACATGGTCCTTGGTAGCTGCAGGACCTGGATGTCAGCATTGCCCCAGTTGGCAGCACAGGCCATTCAGATTGGTTTGACCCCATTGGCAGTGTGGTTTTTGGACAGGTGGTGGTCCAGACCCTGGGCATCTAATGGGATTCAATGGTAACAGGAACCACAGATGTCAACACAGAACCTGACTACAGCAAGGTCACAGCCACAGACATGGCCTTCAGCTATAGTTCTGGCCTGGATGTCACCAAAGGACTGGAAAGAACTGCAGACCACTCAAATCTGTACGATCCTACTTCGGCTGGTGTTGGGGACTGTGGACCCCAAGACCCTGAATTTCCTGTGACCCCCTGCCTGCCAGAGTAAACAAAATGTTTTCCTATGCTTGCAGCTGTTCTGAGCAAACAACTTGTTTTCCTGTGTTTAGCACGAGACCCTCAGGAGTTCCTGATGGCAGGGGAATGGTTTCTGGTGGGCTTATAGCTGAGAGTTAGGGTGTGGCCATTAGTCAAGGAGACCCTGTATAAGCTGCCCTAGAACACAATAAAGAGAGCATTCTTGGTGTTACCCCTGTCTGTATGTGTGTATGTGTGTGTTTCAATCTCTAGGCCCTTGCCTAACTTGCAAACCGTAGTGCGTAGCACGGAAAGCAGGCATGGTGCTACAAGCTAGTGTCTGTGTTGATGTCTGTGGCCCCTGCTACCACAAGGGGTCATAGGAAATGGATTGATGAGATCGGGAGGGCCAATCTGAGCTGGCCACACCGTTCACTGGTCCTGGGAAAGTTGACTCTGCACCTCACTGGACATTGTAGCAAGAGAGCTGGTGCTCAGAGCTTGGGAGAGATGAACACACCCCTCACCACAGGCATAGAACTGGCCCTGATGGCGTGGGTGTAGGAGAGGGTGCTTTGCCCATCACCGGAGAGTGGTGGCCCCAGTAGTTCAGACTGAACAGCTCACTTATCACCCAGACCCACATCCAGGGCCTTGGTTGGTCCACACTAACATCTACCCCATCTATAATGACCTGCTGGAGCTCGTGAAGGGACTGGTCCTATGGAATGATACCTGTAGGATCTCCATTATGATTGGCTACTAGATATCTGTGGAGTTTCCGTGAGGGTCCAGGGATGCTGAGGATGTTGTGCCAGAAACCAGAAGCCTTGAACCAGACCAATGACTCATCTCAATAAACATTTCAGCTGGGCGGTGGTGGCGCACCTCTTCCATCCCAGTACTCGAGAGGCAGAGGCAGGCGGATCTCTGTGAGTTTGAGACAGACTGGTCTACAAGAGCTAGTTCCAGGACTGGCTCCAAAGCTGCAGAGAAACCCTGTCTTGAAAAAAAAAAAAACAATTGAAATTGAAGCTGATTGAATAAAAGGGTATAGTGTGTGCCACACAGTGGGTCCCAGTGCCACTAGGACAGATAAAGAGGTGTTGGAGAGGTGGGAAAAAGGAAGGAGTGAAGATGTTTGTTTCTTTAGTTGGTTGGTTTTACTTTTATTTATTTCATTAAAAAATTTTCTTTGAAGTGGGAGACTGCAAGGGTGAAAGGTAGATATAAGGGACTGAGAAATGAGCAGAATTGGGATGCATAATGTGAAATTCCCAAGGAACCAATAAATAATGTTTAAAAATGAAAGAATAGGGTTTTGAAGCCTATTCTTCAATAGCACTGAAGCACCCCCAGTGACAAATCTCCTCCAACAAAGCTGTACCTCCTAATCCTTCCAAACTGTTGGGGGCACAAAATTCCTTGAGCCCACAGATCTCTAGAGAAACCAGGAATGTTAAACAGGCAGGAACCTCCCCTCAATGGAGGAGATAAAAATACCTGTTTTTCTGCCTGGAAATCTGGGAGTGGACTTTGTTAATGACCTGGTGACCTTTTCACTATCTGTGAAAGCAGATCCCACATAAAATGTTTATCCTAGATTGTTTTCATTATCTTCAGCTCCCAGTGAACAGAACTCATCCTTTGGGTGGATGTCACATATAGAGGCCTGCTGATCTCCACACTAGATTCGAGGCCTCTTAGAGAACACACCCTCATGGTTGCACATACTTTGCAAAGAAGTTTCTATGTAGTCAATCTTAAACTTTATTGTGCCCCAGGAATTGGAATGATGGCTGCTTAGAAACCTTGAATGGCCATGATTCTTACCTGAAAACTTTTTGCCCCAAATTGCACTGTGTAAAAACAGCATATTAAAAAATATGCTGACAAGAATCCTCCTGGCATCAGGCTTTCTAGAAGGTTTGATCTGGGTTGCCAAAGTCAATCTGAACTGAGTTTTTGTTCTCACTTCTTTGTTAGTGTCCCTGCCTGACATCTGCAGGGGTCCTCTTCCAAACAGTTCAATCAACTGAGGAGCAAATATTCAACCAAATGAGCATATGGGACCATTCTAATTCAAACCTCCCACATAGTTCTGCATCTTTTCAGGGCATGACTCCCTTAGCTGATGAAGATCTGGGAGGACTCTGACATCTAGTGAAGGAAGGGTGCCCTGGCAAGATTACAAACCACTAAAGCAGTGCTGGAATGGACACTGAAAGGATCTAACAGTCACAGCTTTTATTATGTTTCTATGCCAAAACTAAAGCACCAATTGTTATTATTCATTTATTTTTATCGAAATATCTGTGGATCAAGAACCGTTTTACAGTTGGAACTCATTAATGTCTCTCAGTAATTCTGGTGTTTCTATTATAACATTTCACAAATGAAGAGACTTTTTCTGGACTTACTGACGATCTAAGTTGAGAACTTTCTGCATTTCAGAACCTGAGCTTCAAGTTCGTACTTCATACCAGTTTTCTAAAACCCTCTTTTGAGTTCTTATTTGAATAAACCTTTTAACAATGGTTCCCACTTCAATATGAGATGTCTCTCTCATGTTGGGAGGCTTGGTCTTGGGTGGTGCTGTGGGAGAGCTCCTAGAAACTTCAGCAATGGAGAAAGTAGATGCCAAGGGCAGGTCTTTGATGGCATCTGGTCACTGGTCCCTTCTTTTCTCGTGTTTTCTTGTGCGCCTATAAATGTGTCACCTTCTCATCACATGATTCCAAAATGTTCTGCCCAATCACATGGGATATTTTGTTTATGCTTTAATAAATAAATTTGCTTGAAGATCAGAGTACATAGCTGGCCACACTAGTTAGCTGTAGAACTCAGGCAGTGGTGGCACACACCTTTAATCCCAGCATGAGAGACAGAGGCAGATAGACTTCTGTTAGTTCAGGACCACCCTGGGTTACACAAGACTGAATCAGTCAAAAAGAAGAACAGAGTCAAGTGGTGGTGGCTCCCACTTTTAATCTCAGAGCTAGGGAGGTGGAGATGGGGAGTAAAATGACTGAATAGAGGGAATATAAGATGGGAGGAGACAGGAGTCAGGATTCAGTCTGAAGTTTTGTAGAGACAGGATCGCCCATTCAATGAGGATTCAGTATAGGTAAGAACTTTAGTGGCTGGCTCCATTACTTCTCTGATCTTTCAGCATTTACCCCAGTATCTGACTCTGAGTTTTTATTCTTAAGACCAAGTAGAGTTCTTGCTACAGCAGAAACCCTTCTGAAACCATGAGTCCAGTTTGTTTCTTTATTTTGCTTTTATATTGTTCATTCAGGTAGATTGGCCAATGATGCAGAAGTTACTATTATAATTATATTTAGATTCAAGAAAATCACAGTTAATGTATAGTATTTTTCACAGATTGCTTCATTTGACCCAAAGGATGGGCATTTTGATTAGAGTAGAGGAAGCAAGCAATGTAGTCACCAGCAGAAAGAAATCGGCCATGTACAGAAAGATCAAGTGAACAGAATCTTCAGGGAAAAGGGCACTTGCTTCAAATGTCTCTTAAAAATTAGAACAAGTAGCAGACCACCTGTTCCCAGATGAAGAAAGAAACCAAGAAAGAAGCAAATTTGGGAGTAAAAGAACAAACAGTGCTGAAGTACAATTTGTTCACCCCCATCTCCGAAAGTCATCTAAAACTCACAGGAAAATCTTCCTTTGTGAAGCAACCACAAGTGGCTCTTTTTTTTTTCCTTTCAATTTATAGGCCAATCAACTTTAAGTATACCTAATAGCACCTTGTAAAATCTAAGCAGTTTAAACAGCAGGCCCTGTCCTGATGTGATTGGTTTTCTGAGTCATTGCTTTTTTAAAAGGCCGAATTGATCTTTTCTATCTTGACTCTGGTAGAAATATGAGGGATTCTTGGTCAAATGACAAGTCCTCTGCCTATTAAACTACTTTCCTTGATTTTGAGGACAGAGTTGGTTTTCCTCTCTGTCTTTTACACAGCAGCTTGAAAAAATAAATTGAATTTTTTTCCCAGAATGACTCTTTCTAAACCTTAAAAGACAGCCATTACATTTTATTATGCTGGTGGTAGTCCTGCCATGATATGGATTTGAATTTGGTTCCCCTCTACCGTCATGTTAACATAGAATGTTAAGACTAAAACACTATATAGAAAGTAAATTTCAAAATGGATAGGCCATCAAACTTTTTGACCAGTTTTCTTTTATTAATTAAAACATGAAATCATATCTATTTACTGTGTGTGTATGTGTGTGTGCATGCGTGTGTGTCTGTGTGTGAATGGGTGAGTGTGCCACAGCACACATGTGAAAGTCAGAAAACAACTTGCAAGAATTGATTTTCTCTTTCCTCTATGTTGGTCCCTGCACTGGAATTCAGGTCATCAGGTTTATCAGCAAGCACCTTTACCCACTGAATCGTTTTTGGCTCTCCTTCTTGACTAGCATTTAATATTCAATTTTAGTTGTTTTAAGTGGATTTTATCTTCCTTGAATTATAACTTTGTATAAATGAGGTTGTGCTCATCAGTTAGAATCATATAATTTGGAGATTCCAAGAGAATTTATAGGGATAGTTTGTTTTTATTTTTCTCCTCTAAATCCCAGAGCCAGTTTAAAAAAAAAAAAAGAGATCTCAGTAGCAGGCCATACAGTTTTCAAAATATTTCTCTATATAAAATATTTAGCTTAGACTCTCTTTTGATCAGTGAAGGGAGAAACTTCATAGTGGAAAAGTCATTAAGCCCTAAAGTAAAACAGGAATATAGCCAAGAAAAAAATAGCAGAGTGAGTTGAAGAGTAAAAATACTCTTAACTTTTAAAGTGCACACAGATCAGCAGTGCTGTTAATGCTGTTCTTAAACTTATAGAAGACTCATCTACACAGCATCCAATTGTGTTATATAAGGAAAGCAAGAAAATACCATTGTCATGATTTGTGCTCCCTATTTTTTTCTTGTTTTGGTGTGATGTGTGTGTGTGTGTGTGTGTGTTTGTGTGTGTGTGTTTGAGAGAGACAGAAGCACACAGGAAAAAAAGAAGACAAAGAGGAGAACAATGAACACCGTGGAGCCCAGAGTAAGGTGTCAGGTTCCTAATTTATCACTCTTTGTCATTTCCAGGCCTCTCATTGAACCCTAAACTCACAATTTTTCAGATAGAATAGACTTCCAGGAGTCCTAGGATCTTGTCTCAGTCCTGTAGAGTGCTGGAGTTACAGGCACATGTGGCCAAACCTGAATTTTTATGTAGGTGCTTGAATCTGAACTCACATTCCCAAGCTTGGGCAGCCATCTCCCTAGCCCCACATTTGCTCTTATCTTAAACTTATATTTAGCATCTATCATGCAATAAATGAAAATGGTGTTAGTATATTTTTTTTATTCAGTTTAGGAACATGGGTAACATAGTAACCCAAAGGTGAGTCTTTTCTCTAAGTACCAATATCAACTTTTGTACTTTAAAAACATGTTTAGCTATTCTTTTAAAAGTATTTGTAGCAAAGTTACTGTATAGTGAAATAATTCAAACTCGCCTGTGTGCATCATAAAATGCTGCAGTAGCAGAAGAGGCAGTCCTCTTAGCTGTCTATTCACCATACCTGGTGGCGATAGCTTCTTGAAAACAACACAAGTTTTTGTTTCTGTTTTTGGTATGGGAAGCAATTGTTTTAGAAAACAAAAGATTCAGGTTGAGGGTGGGGCTCAGTGGTAGAGTGAATGTTTTATATATGCTTAATATACTTGAATCTACAGCCTAGGAGATTCCATAGCATGAGCATTTAGGGGCTAAAGGAGCAAAAAAAACCAAGAAGCTGCAAGGAAAGTGAATGGGAAAATAAAGAAGAAGGGGACACCAAACAAGAAATGGCTGAGGTCTTTGCTCAATACTGGCCTGACAAACCATCAATCCAATGAGAGAAGTCTCAGGATCTATGTATGAGTGTGCTAGAATCAGCTGTTTCTTCTCTTGGATATCTTTGAAAGTATGCACAAAGTAACTGATGTTTGGAAATGGGACTTTGTATAGTACTCTGTACTGTATAAATAGTTGGGAGACCATTAGGCTTAGATAGCTCTGCCACCATGGGTTCTCCCTTAAGTAGGGTTCTCCCTGAATCCAAATTCAATGAAGAGTGTAAGGAAGTTACAGCTTCAGTAGATACTGACTACTGACCTCTAACTATGGGCTATTCATTTTAATCCATTTTTTTTTCTGTCTTGCTTTCTAAAACATCTTATAAATGATTCTTTCTCCATCTTCCTTTCTGGTGTGCTGTTTTCCAATTCATGGAGTGGTAAAAGCTCAAATAAATGCATTCAGATGTCAATACGGCTGTGCTTCACTTTGAAGAGTGTTAGTGTCCCAAATATGATCATTTACAAGTTGACTGCAGCATAAATCCAGGCAACAATACTACTTTATTTTAAAGATGAATCAGGTCAGAGAGCATCTTTGCTGACCTTTGCATGCTTTCTTTCCTCTGGCTGGGTCTGGACTGGAGATCTCTTCTGATTCTTTCATTCCCTATACTCATCAGTCTTTTTGCTTAAAAGTTGTATAACAGGTTACACACAAGTACACACAAGTCTATAGTGTAATGTAATTTAAACATATGCCCAATACCTTTATGCTTTTCCTTTCTTACCACCCAGGTATGCTCTTTCTTTTGTTCCTACCCTTCAGGAATAATTTCATGGTTTAGTTTTTATATCTGTCCTGTGAGTAGACTTTCATTCTTCGGAGCTATTTGGCTTCCTTTTAGGAACCATATCTGACGATAACCCAGGCTCTTCTGTGGTCTTGGAGGATAAGACCCTAAAAATGATTATTTGAAGTCTTA
Organism: Dicrostonyx torquatus; assembly: GCA_028555095.1. NCBI lineage: Eukaryota > Metazoa > Chordata > Mammalia > Rodentia > Cricetidae > Dicrostonyx > Dicrostonyx torquatus. The sequence goes on along the minus strand of JAQHUG010000195.1, from coordinate 2,915,237 downwards.
GAAAAATTGTAAATGAGAATGATATTTGAACAATATTGATTGATGTTCATTTAGAACATAGTATTCTATTATTGTAGTACTAAATTCTCTTGTTCAGGAAAGAAGAATCCACTCGTCTGTGGAATGCTTACCATTTTAAGAATTTCTTAATTTTCAAGAAGTTATCATGGACTGAGGAGGAATCTGTTTCTAAACTAACTCAAGGCAAGAGATTCTTGTTGCTCAGAACCAACATGACTGAGCTGGTTCCTCAAAGAATATGCTCCCTGCTTTTCATCTAGTCAATAGAAACCCAACTGAAGGCTTTCCTGTGAAAAGTCCTCAATGCTCTGAAAGACAAGATATTGCCTGTGTTTCTAGAATACTAAGAATGAAAACAAAGTTAGACTTACTTTTATGACTTAGAGATTGTGTCCTTCCTTGTTTAGACTGAGAAATCACAGATACGACAACTTACAGAATAAGGATAATTAAATAGCAAATGAATTTACTCTTACTGTGTCTTAGTGACACAGTAATCCAACTTATTAAAGAATATAAGGGGAATTTCTAGAAATCAATTAAAATGAAGAAAATAATATATCTTTAATACATTATACCATCTACTTGAGGATGTTCATTATTTAATTCTGATTTTATTTAATATTGCATTAGATGTGTATATTGATATTTATTCAGTCTTTCATTATGGTTGCTTATTTCCACACAGGAATATTTACGGCTGCTATAAGAATGCAGAAAAGAGTTACATTGACATATTTTTAGTTTTAGGGCATCCAGTGCAGCTTTGATGCTGACTACCCAGAATCTAGCCTTGCTTCTCTTGACTTTCTTCAATTAGAATGCCAGCTACATATATGAGGATTCCTAGACAGCTAAGCTATGTTCCCATTTTTTTCTCAAGTTATGAATTCTAACGTAGGACTCACAGAACACAAGAAAATGCTGTACTTAAATTTCCGTTTCATTACAGTTAAGATACCAATCAGGGTGAGTCAACAGAAACAGCACATGAGATGATGTCTGAGAGTAAGCAGACATGATGTTCCCGTACCCCCAGAATGAATTGGCTTCACTTTGTGTGTAGGAGTGGAATGGAGTGTCACAAACTACCAGAGTTGATGCCAGGTGTCTACGTGACAGCTCCACCTGTTAGAAATGTTGGCTCTGCTTTTGTAAATAAGACTGTTTAACTAAATCACCAATTACATGATTGATACTTACCTTCAGCCTCCTCCATCTACTTATTAGTGATTGAAAGTTTGGGTTTCTGCCACTCAATTCTAACACTTCAGCAATAATCTTCTGTTTTCCTGGCCTCATATTCCAAAGACACTTAGAAGGTCAGTGTAAATCACCTCAGCAGGATACCAGAAGGTCTGGTGCAAATGGTCATATGATAAAGGAATTCTACTGCCAGGAAATTCCTGGGACCTGGAAGTTCCTTCAGGCTTCTTTGCTGAAACCAGAGACAAACAACAGGCAAATTCTTTACTTAGATAGTGTTATGGTATCTAGGACTGGCATTATCTGTTCTTCTTTACATAAAACAAACACTTGCAAAGTGAGTGTAAAATTTCATTCTCTGATAAGCAATAACCTCTGTGAATTCCATTCGCTCTTCATCTTTGCTGTTAGTGACTACTCTTAATCTCTGGACTTTAGTCATTTTAGGAGTGTTTGGTGCTATCACCTAAGAATTTAGTTTGAATTTCCATAATAATTACTGGTTTTGAAACATAGGGTTCTTGTTCATTTGCCCTTATTTTTATATAAGAGATATATTGGAATATAATTCCTACACCAAAAACTTTATTCATTTAATGTGTTCAGTCTTATGATTTTGAGAACAAAGTTGTTCATACTACTGCTGCTAAGATTGAACTGTGTCCTTCAAAATTTAGAATGTAGCCTTAATTAGAGAAAGTCTTTACAAAGATAATCAAATTTAAGTAAACCATGATCCAGTGTGGTTGTTGCCATGTATGAGAAAAATATGAACATTAAAATATTCTTAGAGAAAAGAGAGTAGAGAGAAACCAAAGGAATAAATGGTCTTCTCAGTGCTAAGGAGAGAGGTCTGGAGCAGAGTTTATCTCTCACCGCTCAGAAACAGAAACAGACAACTTTACTCACCCTTTGATCTCAAAGTTCCAGCTTTCACATCAGAGGAACAATAGATTTCGATGACTTAAGTCTTTCAGTGTGTGGTACTTTCTTCTACCAGCCCTGGCAAACCAGGAAAGCCACAGTCAATTTCATGGCCTTTAAAATTCTTCCCAAAGAAGTATATACAATTAGTAGTGTGTCCATATTTCCCTCAAGATGTCCTTAACTGGAGCATAAGCAACCACTTTCTAATTGTAGTGTAGATCTTCTCATTCTCATTAAAATCTAAATTTAGTTTCTGCACAAATGCCCAAGTGTTTCACGGAGTCCTCACCCTTTCATATTTCCACAAGTTGTGGGTGAAGCTGTCTGCTTCTCCACATTCCCATCTATTCTTGTTATTTGTTTCTGATTGCTGTCAATTTAGTAGGTACGAAGCTGTATCTTAGTGTGGCTTGCATTTCTTCAATGGATCATAGTTTGGAGAACCTTTTCATATGCATATGTTTCTTATTCAGTCTTTCAAGAAATGCTGACTATGTTTTCTATTATCTTTAACCAGTAGTTTTCAATCTTCCTTATGGTGTGACCCTTTAATGCAGGTCCTCATGTTGTGGTGACTCCCAACCATAAAATTATTTTCATTGCTACTTCATAACTGTAATTGTGCTACAGCTATTAATAAAAATGTAAATATCTGTGTCTTTCAGTGGGCAAAACAAGGAGGGAGTTATAAAACTAGCTGACACCTACAAGCTTGGAGAGAGAAAATGAGAGGGGGCATTACCTTTAAAATTATTTCTAGGACTTGATTTATGCAAAGTTATTGATATCTTTTGCATCTTGCTTATGCACAGTATTTATAGACTTCTTTTGAGGTGATTTTTTTAATTTCCCTCACAATTGAATAGGATAATCTCTATAATTATATTATGTATATTTATATTTTTTACTTAAATATTCTATACCATTTGAGAAAACCCATGTGGTCCTAGAGCTTTGTACTCATATTTCAGGGGCTACTCAGTAAGTTTGGTAGCTGTTGTTTTCTGAGTTATTTGTTCATTTCACATGAGTTATCGAATTTATTTGGTATAAAATTATTCCTGCCTGGCCTTGGGTAGATTTCTAACAGACATATGCTTACCTGAACTTTACTGGACGTTTTTGGAAGACTGCCTTTGAAAGGTCACGCAGAGCTGTCTTTGTGTAGCTGTCATCTCTTTGGAACACTCCCCCAAGCACTGCCCTTACACTCCAGCCCTAGAGCGTCCTTCAAACTTGGGTTTCTCTTCCCTGCATCCTGATATTGAAACTTAGCATTCACAAAAAATTAAATAGTTTCTCATCTCTCTTCTGTCTCTCATGAATTGTTCTCCCTTGTTTGATATCAATAACCTAAGATCTTTTGTTATGTGTATATGGCATCTTTTTAGCTTTTCAAAACAAGAGGTGTTTATTCAAATTTAGTCTTTGTTCTCCATCTGTACTGGAAATGAATATTCTATATATGCTAATTTACAAACATTTAAGGTAGACATAATGCATTATATGTTCCCAAAGTACTCAGGGATACATCGAGAGAAAAACAAACCAAAAAGATCAACACAAAAATGTTTAAGATACTTAATTTCAAACACGTAGCTTGCAAAATTTTTCTTTATTCTGTTCTTTAGCATTTTCTACAGAGAGTATATATTGATTCCATGATAAAAGTAAAGCATTAATGTTATAATAGAAAAATAAAATTAAATAAGCTACTTGCAAACAATCATAGCCTTAAAATATGGGATTTTCTGTGAAGGAAAATATAGAGCCACTTGTCTTCTTGTTTGTTCATATTTCTGTAAATCAGTTTGTTTTATAGCAACAATATGTTATTATTGACTAATTTAGAGTTTATAGTTTATAAAAACTCCTTTATCTTTTCAGCAATGCTACCCAGCCCAAATTTTCTGTATTCACACATTTTGCCTCATTTGAAAGAAAATGAAAGTAGTTTTAATGCAATAAACATTATATTAAAATGATTTTATAAAAATAAAATCCAATTAAAACAAAATGACATATGCAATAACATTGTTTAATAATACTTAAATTGCTACAAATTGATGATCACTACCCTATGTACTGCTCTGTAGTGGTAATTGCTTTTATAAAGCATCTGTGTTAAAACACAAATCCTCTTATATTGTTTTCTTCCTCTTTCTGCTCTTCCTCCCACTCCTCCTCTTCTTCCTATCTGTCTGTCTGTGTCTCTCCATCCCATCAACCTGTCTTAATTTATGTAGTTGCTAGAAAATGAATTTAGTAACAGCTTGAGGAAACTTAGAGACAGATAATTCCACCATGGAGCCTGCACACGGAAATGTAGTGGGGTTAAACAACTTCATTTGGTGTTCGCAAAAATTAAACCAACAGTCCTCAAAACTGCAAAAACAATTGTTTATAGACTTACAAACCTGTTTATAAACTGACAAACCTTCCCTCATAATTACAAAAAGAATCTATAAGTGAAACAATAATGAAGTCATATAACTTTCTTCTTTTTAGTTTAATATTTATTTTGAGAAATTCACATATGAAGATGGCATCTCTATTCGTCCCACTTCTCTCTCCTACTCCAATTTCTCTAATGTTCCCCCTTCCTCCTAAATTCATGATATCATCTTTAATTACCATTATTACATTTACAGGTATATAAACACACAATATACATCTAATATATTCAGTCCATTTTGTGTTGCTCATGTGCACATGTGTCCATGCTGACCACTTGGGATTGGATACTATATGGAGAAGTTGTCCCTGTGGGCAGTGTATTCTCACTCTTTTGAACTATTGGCCATTTACAACACTTTGTCTAGGAATGGGACCATGTGGAGTTTCTCCTGTTCACATTGGCTTGTCAACTAGTGATGTCACGGTGGTATTGTTTATATAACAATATTGCTGAGGCTTCATGGGTAAATTTGGCATCATATTTAGCAGCAGCTGCTCCAAGTCTCTACTTCTTACAATCATTGTCCTCCTTTTTCATGATTTTCCCTGAGACTTAGGCACTGGATTTGTATTGCTAATGAATCAGTTTGGATTGGGCATCCTACAGCAGCCTATTCTCTTCATTTTAAACAGTTTTGCATCTCTGCAATAATCTCCATAGTGTCTTATTGTTCTATTCTTTGAAAAGATACCAAGACCAAGACAACTTAAAAAAAAAAGCATTTAATTGGGAGCCTGTATAGTTTCCAAGGTCTAGTAAACCTCTATCATGGCAGGAAGAAGGCAGACATGATGTAGAAGCAGTAGCTGAGAGCTTACATCCTGCTTCACATGCAATAGAGAGAGTAAAACTTGGCCTGGTATGGGTTTTTGAAACCTCAAAGCCCTCCACACTCCTCTTCTAATAATGCCGGATTTCCTAATCCTTGCCAAACAGCTTTGCCAACTGAAAACAAGCAAACAAACAAAAAGCCAAAAAAAAAAAAAAGAAACCCAAACATTCAAACATATAAGCATATGGGGACCATTTTCATCCAAACTGTCACATCTGTGTAAGAAGAATCCTTCTTTTTTGTTGTTGGTTTG
>JAQHUG010000195.1:2885152-2896160 GCA_028555095.1 Dicrostonyx torquatus | reverse complement strand
CGGAGGGCCTTGGACTTTCCACAGGGTGGGGTGCCTTGCCCTCTCTTGGAGGGGTTGGGTGGGAGGGTGTGTGGAGGGAGTAGGAGGAGGGGGAGTGGGAATTTGGATTGGTATTTTTTTAAGTAATTTAAAAAAAGAAATCGGGAATATTCTGATAATTAGCATTTGTGCAATAAACACACTAAATACTAAAATTAGATACTTACAATTTCATTGGAGAAAAGTATCACAGCTACTCTTATGACTCCCTCATTAAATAGGCAGCAAGAATCACACAAACCAACAGGGATCTGCTTGCCAAGGAGGTTTCACAGCAGAACTGTGTTTAAATCCAGGACACGTGTTCACCATGTGCATTCTGCTTCAGTCTCCATTTTCAGTCATACAACAATTTCTGTTTATTTCTTCATTTATGCTACTTCATGGATCTAAAGGGTTTTGCTGTCATTGTTATCATGGTTTCTTTTTTCTTTTCAGGATTAAAGGAACCTTCATCTATCTCACAATGTCCAGGAGTCATGAACCCTTCTTCATCCTTCTGGCCCAGTGGATTCAAAATAGGAGTTTTTGGTCACAACGTAAGAATATTACAGAGCCATACATGTGGGAATAATACTCCCATTCATCTTGGAATTTTCCATATCTGCTATGACTTGACTTTTAGGCTATGCTTGAGAAGAAGGCTTTGCCTGAGGAGTGATAGTGACCCTATGTAGCCAGCCGGTACCAATATGTGAGGGAAAGAAAGAACTGGCAAATTCAAAATAAGCTTGTTATTGATTCCATTGTGAAAGTATTAAGTGTTCGGCCAGGAAGAAAGAGAGAACATCACATGCAGTAAAGAAATGGTTTGAAAGCATCTTTTTAGTATTTACCCAATGCATCCATTTCAGTATTTTTTTTTACAACTCTAATGGCCATTTTACTGGCTTTTATTATAGTGTTTTTCCTGTTATGATTTTCTCTCTAGAAGGACAGAATCAATGACCCTGAATGAATGTCCTATGCATTGCTAAATGTTTAAAATGTGTCAGATATGAACATTTAAAAATTGCTCTTATCTCTTTTTTTCTGCCCCAAATAGCTATTGACCTGGTTAGCAAACTGTCCTCTTGTTGATGCTTTGTCTTCTGGACACCTGAAGAAAGCTGTCTTCATACTCCTTATTGCTCTGCTTATAGTGATTGTTTTCAGTGAGAACTTATTAAAGGGGTAGGTCAAAATCTTCTATGGCAATAGCAAATTGATAAAAATGTGACAACCATGTAAACAGGATAATAAAACTACACCTGAGTGTTTAGATGGATTATTAAAAGTGTATTGACATGAATTATTTGGTTTCTTTTCTGTGATGGAAAGAGTGATTCTCACATGGCCACCAGTGAGTGTGTCCATCAATAAAAGAAGTAGTAACACAGAAGGTAATAACAGAGCAGTAAGGCATGTAGAAGAATGTGCCCCATGGAAAGGTGGGCCTGGAAGTCACTGTACACACCCTGCTGGCCTCCAGTTCAGGAAGGTTTGCCGGCTTTTGTCTACTGAGTGCTGGAATTTAAGGTATTCTCTAACAGACCTTCACTGGCACATAGTAAGTGTATAGAGCTCCACTTACTCCTTGTATATTATAAAATAAAGCATTTTTCCATTTACTATATTTTTGACTAAATTTAATCTTATCAGTAGTTCCAATAAGAGATTTTGTTTTTTTTTTTTCTTTGCTGGTAAAATTGTGACTTTTCTTTATTGGGTATAACTCTGAATTAATTTGGGTTGAGTCATCTCTTGTTCATAAGATAGACTTGGATTTTGTTTTGAGATCAGTTTGAAAGCACAGTCCATCGTCTCTATCCTTATGGTAACATACACATCTGTGGGTAAAAATTATTGAAGGAAAAATGAGTCTGTATGTAATGTGAACAAATTTCTTAATGCTTTTTCATAAACCATGCTGCATAAAAATTATATTACAATAATAATCATGCATCATAGAGAGGTTAAAACACATGGATGGAGGTTTAAAAACTACATGAAAATGGTGTGTTACTTTATAATAGTTTTTTTAAATATCCCTGAAATTTAATGGGATTACTGTGGATATGGGATCTTGAGAAAATATTCTGGAGGGACTATTCATTTTAATATGGTAGCTTCCTCATATTGTATTACTGATATGCCCAACATGTTAAATTTTAGTTGCATTATATTATTTTATATAAAATGTCATTACCCATTCAGTCTGTTTATATACATGTGTATGCATATATTTTCACATGTACCATGTATTAAAAATAAACTTTTTAATTTTGGGGAGTTTCATACATATATCCATTCCATACTTCCCTACTTCTGCACTGTAAATTCCCTCATATCACCTAAAATGTGTTCTCCTCCAATGTCATGTTCATTTTTTGTTTTATTTTGTTTTTTTTTTTTTGAGAAGTTGCTAAGTTCAACTATTGCTGTTCATATATTCATGGGTGTGGAACCATCCAGTGAACTATGAGAAAACTATTAGTGGTCACATCGTAAAACCAAGATTCTTCTTCGCTGGTCGCTGTCTATTGTCCTATTGTCCAAGGTAAGGATTAGGGTTTAGGAAGTTCCTGCCCCATCTATGTCAGAATCATGGCTGGCTTGATCTTGCAGAGGTTTAGTGCAGGTAATCACAGCTACTGTGAGTTCTTTAATGCAGCAGCCATGTCATGTGAGGAGACAGTATCCACAGCATTCTTTCTCCTCACCTGGTTCGTACATACTCTTCAGATGTTTTCCTGAACGTTAATGGAGGGTTTGACAGAGACTGTATTATTTTAAGTCTTAGTTCCAACATAAATACAAGAATGACTGCAATTTAATTCCTGATGTCTCTTCACTGTGCTCTTGTCCATTGGTTTGTCTTCTAGAGAACCCTGAAGAAACCTTAAGAAAAAATATACGTGGAGTTCTGCACATTCAAAGGTAATATCTGTTGTCTCTTTCCAGCAAAATTGATGATGCTAAATATAACGCTCTTATGTCATTCCTTCTTTCTTGGAAATTGTTTCCTTATTGTATTCATCTTTAAGTAGATGAGTAAAAAGCAATACCTACAATGTGATTTTTTTCTGAATACTTAGAAAGTATGTAATAACTTTTTAAATATTGCATTTCTTACGGATGCAGTCTTGGTAGAGATAATTCTTGGGAGTTTTCTGGGTTCAACTGTAGCCACTTTGTGTGTTGCTTCTGGGCTTTTTTCTGTTGGGGAATATTTTCATTTTCTTAACTATTACCACTTCTTTCTCTAATTTTTTAGAGATTATATTTTTCACATATTTATTGGTGTGTTTTAGCATCTTGTATTCATTTCACTTACTAATAACTACACATATCTTTTTACTAATGCCTTCTTAAATCTGTTGTCTTATTGCCATATTCTTTGTATTTTATTTCTTGCATTCTCAAATAAGGGCTTTTCTCTGTGTGTTGCTGATTTTATTCTTCTCAATGATAATTTAAACATTCTTCTCTAAGATTGATTACAGAGATTAATTAAAAACAGAAACTGGAATGCATAGTACCCAAACTCTGCAAAAGAACTCAGTCTCAAGTCAATACTTTGTCATCTAATTTTACTTTTTGTACTTGTTTTAAACAAGTGAATGTTGATTTAAATTTTTAAAAATTCAGCCATTCATCCCACCTGCTCTAAAACAAGAGATTTCTAGTAAGAATATGGTTTGACTTTTCCTATTTACTTTTATTCTCAATATTCCTTACTTCTCACCCCCTTTTCTTTTCTTTCTCTATTCTCTTTTTCTTGTCACTTACTTCTTTAGTTTATATTAAACTCTATGTTGATGAATCATTTTAAAATAGAGTACAGTACATACAGTACAATTCTTGAAGAATTGATTATCTCGGTGCCATATAGTTGCAGAAAATTCAAATTAGGTAAAAAGTGACAGATATAATTGAGGGAAAACTGAGAGACCTTATGTTTCTAGTCAGCCTGTGGTGCATCCTTAGTGATGAGCAATAGTGGACAAGTATGATAATCTTCACCTTGACTTCTTTTAAGATCAACATTCTGTGTAAGAAGCGCTGGTCATGGGGGTATCAGTTTAACTATCACTGAAGTTTAACCTTCATCAATTTTAAAGAAAACTGAGGAATGGAATATTATAGTTTTTCTTTGCTTTCTGCATCAGTCTATGGCCATTGCACAAAATCAGTATAACCACAAAGAAGTTTATGCTAATGACAATGTCAATAAACAAAGAAAAAGAAGATATTAGAAATGAAGCAGTTGTCTTGGATCTTCAAATCATAAAAACTGTAGCTAACATGATTAAGGGAAATCTAAAACTTTTTATTTCTTCCTTGGTTTTCCTTTCTCAGGGAAGAAAAGCTTAGAAGTGTTTCTGCTTCTCCAGCCCCTGTCCATGCAAATTGTAAACTTTAAGTGAGATAATTCAAGTAATCATGTACTACAATTTGAGGGACATAATAAGCACTTGATAAATGTTCATTGTTAATAAAACAGCTGAAAATACTGAGCCCTATAAAAAGTATAGACCCTGGGGAAATAGATGTATTCCTTTACTACTTTAGTAAGCACATGTTACAAAATGCTCATTCAATAATCTTTCTTTTCCCCTTCTAATGCCTCCTTCTATACAGATGTCCCCACATCTGTAGGCATTCAAATTTTGGACTTGTTTGCTTTTCTATATCTCCCTGTGTATTCACTAGATTAAAGAAAAAAATATTGTTTGCAATGCTCTTTCCGTACAGCCAGCACATCTGTAGCAATATAATGAAGGCAGTTATTGGTCTGGACTGTTATGCTTGATACCAAATGCATGGATAAAATAATGAAGTCCTTTGGAAATATTGGTCAAATGCAGTTCTTGAAAACTCTGTGGCTTGGCAACATAGCCATTGGGCTCTTGTGAATTTGATCTTTTGTCTATGCTAGACTTTATGCCATATCACTAACTTAACTTAAAGTGATGAATCAAATGTTGGACTTTAAGCTTAGCCAGTATTCTGGAAGAGCTGCTTAGTGGGAGGTGAACAATATTAAAGTCCACCGAAATGAAGTATAATGGATAACATATGCTGTTTTTCTCTTTGTGCACATTTTCTAGAGCCACTGTTGCTTATAATTTTTGTTATTAAAATCATCCTTATTTTACACATCCTTCACATGGATCCTCGACTTTATCTTGAGATTTTCTAGCTTGAAAAGATTACAAGCAAACACTTAACATATATATTGAGAACTGTGAGCAATAGCATATTTTCAGAATTTGTTACCAGTTTGATAATTTTAATTTAACACATAAACTATCAATAACTAATATTAATAATCATAATATATACCTACTAAGTACGGTAACAATTTATTCAAGGCTACCATGTATGTATTCTGTTTTACTGTACTTCATCTCCAGCAATGATAAACATCAGACTAGATTTTGAAAGACTTTGGGATGCATCACATTTGCAAAAGACTGAATGCCCACACAAAATGCTTTTGTGAGAGAGTTAAGTCACTACTTGTACTAAATATGTCTGCATCTGCCCTTTATTCGTTACCTCTACGCATAATCTCCATGATGAATCTGAAGCTCTATGTTTTTTATCTCACAGGAGTAAGTGAAGTAGATATAATGGCTCCCCTTTCCCACCTCCCTTGCCAGATCTTAAAGCACCAGTTACTGGTGCTGCTGCTGAGATTACCATAGCAACTGCCGCTACTGTACACACCCCTGGTTCTGCTATTAGTACTACTTAAGACCCTAGTCTTAAGCTGAAGAAAACAAGTGTTAGTGAGAGTCACAGATGTCCCTATACGACTTCAATCATTCACTGAACATGTATTTACCAAAGGTTTATTGTGGACAAGTGCTGGGCCACTTGAAATATGTAAAGAGGAATATACGATTAAATCTGCCTCAGGGAAATGTCTGGAAGTGTTCTAAAGCAGAGATGGTTAGCGTGGGGAGTGACTGCATTGTGCTGAAAGCAATGCGCCAGGCTTTGTGTGCAGAAACAGATCTGCTAGTCTAGATCTGTGTACATGCTTGATGACAATTCAATGGCTTCTAGTAAGTAAACACCAATTCTTTAATTCTCATCGAAACAAACATAAATAACTTCACCATTCTTTTAATCAGAGAGTTTACTTAATTCTAATTGGAACTCAGAAACCACTATGGATCTTTGGTAATAGATGTCACGCATCAGCATGTTCATGTATATGCCTGGAATATCATTTGTTCGCCAACTGAAAACTGCTTTAAGAAAAAGGAAAATCAAATTAAAATTTTGAAAAAAGACTAAAAAAAACTTTTGGGAAAATCAATAAATCCTAAAGAACTTGATACTTCTCTTTTTGTGGTCTTTGCTGTATTGTACAAAGGTTCTTTCCCTAAAAATTGCATTTCTTGATTGGAAAATTATTCAACAAAATAAGACAAATAGATTTTATAATTATATACTTAATGATTGTATTTGTTTACTTATTTTTCAATGTAAGAAATTAATTAGTGAGTCAGAAGAAATGTTTTAATTATAAAGGAGGTTTATATGAAAATTAAGTTGTAAGGAAAATATACAAGCATATTTAGGCTCTTTACTTTTTCATTGCTGGGAATCAAACCTTTATATTATGCATATCAAGTGTGTGCTCTGTCAATGGTTTATGTTTAGCTAAATAAACTGCTTATGTAACATATGTTTAAAAGTTTTTTTTTCAACTGAAAGAACCAAATTGAATCCTATATTTTCAGTATATCATGGTTAGTTTACATTTGTTTGTAGAAAAGAGCTAATTTCTTTGTACAAAAAGTTTCTAATCATATGGTAAATTACTATGATACCTAATTTTAACACTTTGGATTATATATTATTCAAATTCCATGCTATGCAAAATACCAATATTGTTCCATTGAGCCAATAAAGAATATCAGTGTAGTCCCATTGGGTCAAATCTATTTATACAAGTTTATTTTTCTTCAATCCTTCTAGAATGAAATCAATGAATTCATAGTAAAGAAGAAATATATTATGTCACATGGTCACTGTTATATTTTTATACAAATATGGCTGACTAAATTCACAGAATTTTATTAGATATAAGGTTACACTCAAACAATAAACATCAGTAGCTCTGTGTAAGCTATCCATCACCACAGTAAATAATAGCAGATGACAGAGATGAGTGGATCAAAAGAACACTTGCTAAACTGATGATAAAGCCTCATTGAGTGGATTTTTTAATCCTGAAGCTTTATTTATGGGGACTAGCTCATAGATTATCAGTCATTACAACAAATAGATAAATGTGTGGAAGCAATAAATTAGTAAATATGTTTATTTTGTTCAATTGCATTAATTGAAAGAAAGCATTATAAGAACTATTTAGGAAAAATGAATCTATTTTGAGTAATAATTTGAAGAAAATAGTGAAAACAATTGAATCCTGGACCATTCTTGCTATCCTTGTCTTGGCTAACAAGAAGGATAAATAAAGGCTTGTAAAGTAAAAAGTTCACAACTGTGAATATGATAATGCTGGTTAAATCAGACAATACCTCTCATGTTTCTGTATAAAGACAGTAAATTTATTTTCAGTGCCTATTAAGTATAAAATTGAGGGACTGACATGACGCCTCAGCATCTAAGCTCACTTGCTGTTCTGGCAGAGGACCCAGAGCTGCTTTCTGACACCAAAAAGGTTGCTCACAACTGTTTGTAACTCTAGTTCTTAGGGACCAATGCCCTCTTCTGATTTCCATGTGCACTGCACCTGCACTGTGTACACACATACATACCGGCAAAAAACTTATTAGCGTAAAATAAACACATATAAAAATTTAAAATTAACATTAGAGTTAATATTAGCAAAATTACTATTAATTAGAGTGATTCAGGTGAGTGTATTTTCTAAACAATTTTTGGTAACATTTTATCCTTTTTTTGTCTAGTTTAAAGAAACTAGTTAGAACTCTCTTTGGCTATACCCAGAGATCATTTACAGACTGGGAGCAGAAAGCTTCTGAAAATAAATTCCAGCATTTTGTAGAAGTGCAAGAGATGGAAATGAAGTGCACTGTGGAGGATTGGGCATTAGCCCTGAAGTTCAGGGTGCTTCCTGGATGCCCAACTATACATGGTGACCGCTGCTCCTTGACCATGACACATCAAAGTGTTGTAAAAAAAAAAAGTTGCCAGATGAAATTCTGAGGGCTGCTAATTTGATTTTCAGCTTGACTGGATTCAGGAATGTTCATACAGCTACTAAATGACCTCTGAGTATGTCAATGAGGCTGTGTCTACAATATGGCAGTATTTGAATTGGTAGACAGGATTAAAAAGATTTTCTGCCTAATGTGGGTGGCACCACCTATACCACTGATGGCATGAAAAGAACAAAGAGGCCAAGGAAATGTGAAAACCTTTCCTTTCTTAGACATCAGGGTTCTGCTGGTTTTCAGGGGCTTAAGATCTGAATAACATCTCTGGCTTTCCTGTGCCTCCAGCATGTAGATGACTGATTGAGGCCATGTTAGGCCCCAGAATTGTGTGAGCCAACCACTCATAATCAATTACTTTCTTCATATCTACATGTATCTTATTGGTTTTCTTTCTCTGAGGATCTATAATACATTTACAGAATTCTCCATCAGCCTGATTCTTGCACAAAGGAAAGTTGAATGAGAAGAAACCTCTGCTACATTTATATATAGTATATATAATAGCACACATGTCAGCGGATGAAAATTGAATTCCATATCTTGCTTTGTTCCAACTTTTGTAGAGACAATGAAGGAAAGAATAGGTGAGAGAGAGGATAATGCATCATATTGGGTTCAGTGAAGGCGAGTCTCCTTCTGAGACTAAAATTTGACGTCAGAGAAGATGGATGAGAGCTGGGAGTTGAATTTCAGTAGACAAAATGAAAATGGCTTTTAGACATTTCACCTGAGTTTGAAGATGAAGATATTAATGTTCATATTACGTTATTGGTCTGGTAAAATGGGGACAAACTGGATACAGCATATGTAAGTGAAACACATCCATGAGAGAGATATACAAAGTCACCTGGACAGAAGCAAACTTGAAATGTCATTTCCTTAGATATGTGCTTAGAGTGAGATCCATTAACAAAATGAAGATAAGTAGAAGACTTGGACAGTTTCAGAAAACTATGGTGATGACTCTCTAAGAAGCGTAAGAGTCACAGCATGAAATAAGCAGAGGTACATCGGGCGGACCTGACATTTCAAGAACAAAGGATTTGAGATTCTGGCACAGCATGCACAGGATTTCTCTCACCACACCTCCTAGAGGAAATCACTGTTTCTTGTGAGATTAACTTGGAACTAGATTTTACTTTACAGTGTAAAAATCAATGTAAAGACTATTAAATCCCCTCCTCCACTAATGGATTTTAAGGATTCTTTTTATTTAAAATAGGAGAGAAAGTGAAAAGTGTGGTACAGCTGAATGGAAAAATGCTTTCTTAAATGTTTTTTTTTATTTTTTAAAAACCTTGCAAGTAAATAAAAATTAATAAAAACCAAAATTAACCAGACCTACAGTCTGTAAAACACATTCAGAATGAAAGTTGTGGCGTTTCACATTGAATATTACACTTTTAGTATAAAATATATTTTGTGTACTTATTCACAACCAAAAGAACAACAAAAAGCTGATGGGAATAGAACTATAGAAACAATTGGTGTTCATTACCCACAACCAGTCATTCTTTATCTGCCCACCCTTTTAGCCTTTCTTGTTCTTTTCTTCACAGAGGGAAGCCTGCTTACCAAATGCTCTCTGGACCATAGCAGCTTGTGATGTGGATGCTTGGAGCTCTCTGCTTTGGCAGAAGTCATGGGCCTTGTCTAAAATGATATTAGATAATAGGGTGTTTCAAACAGTCTTTATATCCACTAATTTTCATCTGTCTCTTTGCTTGGCTTTAAAATTTCAGGCTTTCACTAATCTTAGGACTTTGGTGCCACCTCTGTCATATCACTGGCGTCATTTTATTAGAAATTCATGAATACCCCCAGCCTCTGAGCTTTTCAGATCATTTTTCCTCTTAATACACCGTATTTAAAAGTGGAGTCCTTTCCAATGTGTACTCAGTCTGCTTTATGGCATGTATCACCATCAAACTTTCTATGCCTCTGAGCTAAAGTTTAGGCTTATTTCTTGTGTTTGCCTCTCTACAATCAGAGTATAAGCTTCAGGAAAGAAAATTTACTAGTGAGTTTTATTTTCTGGCAAGGGGATAAAAAAAAAAGAGATGATCTCACTGAAGAAAAGGAGTTATATTAGAGATGATGCATGCCATCTGATACACCCTGTGGTGGCTAAATGGTAAAAGACTAGCCAAATGCATGCTGCAATTTCAAATACTGCATTCGATGACTGCATCTTCCTTCTTTAAGACTCTTGCCTTTCAGGTTTTCAAAAGTATTAATTTGGGCTCTACTTTTAAATTTCTACTTCTGCTCAGAATATTTTTTTTCCTGTGGTCTGTCACCATGACAGCAAGATTTATTCAGTGGTGCACAGTTGAAGAATAGAACCAGTTGTTATGCCTCTGTATACTCCCTTTGATCTTTACCCTTGCCATAATATCTTACCCATAACACTCTAACCCTCTCAACCCACCTCTACACAACCCAGTTCACTTTCCACTATATATTGAACATTGCTTTTTGTGTTTCTATCAGCCTGACTCAAACTTACTTCAATCTGACTTTTATGTGAAGACTTTCCTAGCCATTTTTTCTCTTCATTTAGATTCTAAAGTTTTTTCTAATGAATTTTTTGACTGCCTAATTTAATAATGATTTCTGCTTCTAAGGGGAGCAGAAATATCATACCAATTTGTGTCATTATAAAGTTTAACAACCTGTCATTGATTGTCTCCTGTTTTCACTGTATTCTTTCACTCCTTTTATATTATGTTGTTGTATTAGAGGGGGAGAGGTGTGGGTTG
>JAQHUG010000195.1:2837381-2881584 GCA_028555095.1 Dicrostonyx torquatus | reverse complement strand
CTTAGATCTACTCTTCACCACTATCCATCCCATCACAGTTAGAAAAGTCTTCTTTCTTCTTGTTGAATGTCCAGCATTCTTTTATCTCTCTCCATTCTCCATCTCTCTGGAAGACTAAGTGATTTCCCTTTAATACAAACCTAATCATTGTTCTTTACTTGCAAGCATTTGCGAGGTAGCAGTTTACCCAACACTAAAATGGAAACCATTTGTTATATTTTATTCTCCCATATATTAATTACATCCTAACTGCAGTTTCCCCTTCCTTCTCTCTCCTAAGTCTATCCTCCCACCTCCCCTCTCCCCAAGATTCACCATGCTGTCTCCGCTCCGAAAATAGCAGGCCACCCAGGGATAGGAACCAAACATGACAAAAGAAGTACAAGAAGACCAGGTACACACTACCACATCAAGACTGGACAAGAAAACCAGTAAGAGGAAAAGGATCACCCAAGCAGTCTAAAAGTAAAAGAAAGGCCCTATTTTCACTATTAGGAATCCTACAGGAACACTAAGCTATTCAGCCATAATATATATGCAGAGGACCTAGGTTACACCTCTAAGGCCTTCCTAACTCCTGCAAATCCCACGAATCCTGGTCAATAGTTTCTGGGGGTGGTGTTTTCATGGTATCCCTCATCTTTCTGATTCATACAACTTCCTCCCTCTCCTCTGCAGGACTCCCCAAGCTCTGCCTAATGTTTGGTGGTACAATTCTTCTTCTGCTCCCATCAGTTGCTGCATAAAGTCTCTCAGGTCTCCCTGATGATGATTCTGCTAGACTCTTGCCCCTGAACACTCTGCAGGCATGATGAACTGTAGATCGAAGGTTTTGTGGCTGGTTGGTGACCCACTCGTTCCACCTGAGGCCTTGCCTGGTTACAGAGGATGGCCAGAGACCTGCTGCTGTTTTGAATCCTAAACTTATAGATAAATCCTCATAGGATTCCCCCATTTTGCTGTTTCCTTCTCTTCCATTCTTTCTGGAACCTAAATGCTCTGCCAAGACATTATATTTTGGTGCATCTTGCTATTTACATTAGGAATCAATTTGCTCTTCTTAGGTTCATAAAGAGCTTCTTAAAATTCAATGTTTGAATAAATTTTATCACCCTTTGAAAATACATTTGTACTCTCCCTTTTGTGATGTTGATTGCTGCATTCTCTTTACTCCCTTCATAGTTGAGTTTTGCAGTAGCCATATTTCTGTCATTATTAGCATGATACATAATAGAAATAATCCCAAAGGACAATACTTGTTTTCGCTTATGGCTTCACGGATTGAGATTCACAGTAGCTTGTCCTGGTTACATTTAGATTTACGCTGAAGCAATACATCACACTGAGTCTGAGGGGGAGCAAATTTCTACTACTAAAGAAGATAGGAAGAAAAGAGACAAACAGGTTTTATAACAAATCCCCTACAAATATGCTAAGTTGTGAATATGGCCACAATGCATTTATTCATCAAGGAAAGCAGAGTTCTCATGAACCAGTCACCACCAAAATACCCTATTTTTGAACACTGAGGACTAAGAAGATTTCAACACAGAAGTTTGGGGGAAGAACATTTAAAACCTAAAGCAGAATAGCTGAAAAATGAAACCAGTTTAGGTACCCATTAACAGATGGTATCTAACAAAAATTTGAATTAGTAAAATTCAGTGCATATATATGTGCATATATATTTATATATATAATATGAAAATTTATTCATTTGTGGTGTGGGAAGTCCTTCTGTATATGTGTTTCTTTTGTTGGTTAATGAGTAAATATGTTTTGGTCAGTGGCTTAGCAGAAGAGATCAAGGCTGGAATTCCAATCAGATAAATGTAAATATAGAGAAGGCAGAGTCAACGAGATGCCATGTAGCTGCTGCAGGAGATAGATGCCTGGCACTGGAAGCTGGATGGGTAGGCCTCAACCACGTGGCCTACTCAGATTAATAGAAATGGGTTATTTTAAGATGTAAGAGCTAGCTAAGAATATACTAGAGCCACTGCCCAAGCAGTGTTGCAGTTAATACAGTTTCAGTGTGATTATTTCAAGTCTGAGTGTCTAGGACACAAACAAGCTATCTCTAACTACAGTTGTAAAGAAGAGTGGAATTATGACATTTGTAGAAAAATGAATAGAACCTAATATCATTACTTAAAGTAAAATATGCCAGAGGAACAAATGTCATTTTTTAAAAAGTTCTTGATATATAAATATGTATATAAATATGTATTTTTGTGAAAGTTATTTTAAAAAAGACCAAGACAGGGCAGGAAGCTATATAAAGGGAGGACAAAGGGAGAAGAAGAGAAAGTAAGGAAATCTATATGACAAGAAAGCAACGGGGCTTGAAAAGGGATGGAAAGGGCAGTTGGGACTACAATTACTATGACAATACAATGCTACAGGCTGGCATGCCCCATACCTCCACACGTGCCTTTAATTTCAACACTCTGGAAAGAGAGGCAGGCAGATGTCTATGACTTTGAGGCTACATAGTTAGTTTGTCTACATAGTTAGTTTCAGGCCAGCCAGGGCTACATAGTGAGGCCAAGTCTCAAAGTAATTAAGTAAACAAACACAGTAAAGTGCATATATAAAAAAGTCACAATGATACTTTTTACATGGTTTGCTAACTAAATAACTAAATATCAAAATGAAAATTCAAACCATTACAGCATTTCCATGACAACGTGTTCTACCTTCTATTCACACTTATATCTAAAATCCACTATAATATACATCTACTTATTTGTCTGCTGTCTTCTCAAGTCCATGATTTCCTTGAGGCAAAAATCAATAGTTATTAATTTTGATGGCAAAGATGCTAGTAAGTGTGCCTGGAACTTAGAAGAAGCTTGTAAGTCCTTGGTAAACATACTTTTCCTTCCATTATATAATTATGTGCAAAAGAATGAAGATTTTCACTGATTGAGGACCTCTCTTAGTTGGTTCTCTAGAGAAACAGAACAACTGTAAGACAAACAGTTTTAAAAGGAGTTCTATTACATTGACTTCTACCATTTGAGCAATGGCCATTCATACACTGGGGAAGCAGAGAAGTCAGAAGCCTCAGAACAAGGGGGAGTGATGATGTAACATCAATCCAGGGTGGAAAGCTTGGAAACTCCCTGAAGAGTCACCATATACAAAGGGCGATGTGAAAAGACTGAAGAATTTGGAGTCTCCAGGAAATGACAACAGCAACAGATGTACTCCCACAGGAAGAGTGAAGCCTACACACATTACATGGCTTCTTCCTTGGCTGTCTCTGCTTGGTCTGCACCCTTCTCTCCTGCAGTTCCATCCACAATCAGGACAAGTCTGTCTCATCCCAGACTGTCCCATATGCCAGAAGGTAAATGTCATAGACATACCAGAAATGTTTTTTTTTAATCTGAATGCTTCCCTGTTGATTCACTGGCAACCAATTTTTACCATCACAGATCCCAAAATGAGAAAATGAGAAAAAACACAGTGTTTATTGATGAACATTAATTAAAAAAGAAGTGTGTTAATTAAAAAAGAAGTGTGTATGCATGTGTGTCTCTGTGTGTGTTATCCAATGGAGAATAAGTATAATATGTAAGGAATTTAGAGATACTAACTTTTTTACTAATATATGAATTGAATCATACAAAGTTTCATGGGAACAATATATTTGGCTTTTAGTCTTATTTTTCATGAGCACTCATAATTTTCTTGTTTATTCATAAGAATTACAAACCTAAAGTTGTGGCTTGTTTTGAAATGCGAACATTTACATGTCTTTGCTGAGAGGTCGAATTTGGGCTGGCTAACCTAAATAACAAGTTTCTCACAATCAGTCATGGGTCTGCTCATATCAATCCAGACAATAAACACCGAGGAAGAACTAAATTACCAATGGCTTTTGAAAGAGAAAAAAGAGCAGATCAGTAATACACAAAAATTCACAGACTATAAATAGCTGTAACAGAGATACATTGGAAAATATACTTAGGTATTGAATATTCTAGTACTAATCTGAACAGAAGATGGGAATACAGATGAATAACCTAAGTGTTGTGATGTCAGTGTGTGGACCTTCCTACATTCCTACTTGGGAGATAGTAAACTCTCCCAATCCTTTGGTTGGAGCACCTATTTTGCTTATGTTTTTCAGAGGCAGAAAGGGGCTATATATTCAATGAGTAATGAAAATTGTATCTTGTTTCTTCTTAATTGTGGTGAGAGTCACATAACATAATAATTACTATTTTAAATGGGACATTTCGGCCTCTATAAAAGTTAATAAGTAAAATAAATTAAAACACAGGGAAACAAATCAAAACAAACAAACAAAACTGATTGACATCCCTTGGGGGTGAAATACAACAGAAAGTGGTTTCCAGTTTCCTTCTTTGTATTTCTGTGTTTTGAAAGCTGCTTATTTTCACAGTCACAGTCATATGAAGACCATCAAAGTTTTCATTTCTCTAAATACAAATGATTAACTTGTGGTTTGAGAGTGTATGAGTGTATCAATATTTGATTGCTGTGAAGTACCAGAAACTAAGGTGTGTCTTTTGCCAGAATAATTATGAGGATCACGGCAATAGAGGCTTTGTAGTCATTTTAGTCATAACGTCAACAGAAAACAGAAGGTATGTTCAAAGATTCTTTAATGATAGGACTGTTTACAGTGTGTGTTCAGGATTAAGAAAAGCAAATAACAGATTTGAAGTGCTTAGGAACTAAGAAAACAAAGGCAGACTATTACCACCAGATGGGAAAAGATGAGGCAAGGAATTAGCGGCATCTACTGAGACTTAGAACCATAGAATGACAATATTCCAAGAGGAATCCACCCAGAATAAATGTCCAATCAGAAGACATTTCTTGTCCTCTCATTTTCTGAACATTTGAAGAGATTTGCTAAATCTTATGAATGTTTCCTATTGGTTAATTCTATTCAGATTCTAGAATTCCCTGGAGTGTGGGTAATGCAAAGGGCACCAGCTAAACAGAGAGAAGAACAAACTGTAAAAGACATGAAGTGAAGGAAGAGGTGTTTTATAGATGCACTGATGAGGAATAGTAGAAATTAGCTCTACTTCCACCCAAGGTCATTTAGGGAGAAAATTACTGCCCCAACAAAGATGCCAGTCTTTAATCAAGAGACAAGCCAAATTAGTTCCCGAAGAAACAAGGAAAATTTCGTGTGAAAAGGTACAAAGACGGCAGAAGGATACAAGAACAGATAGGGAGATCCAAAGAATATGGACCACTGTAAGGGATGAAGAACCAAGACTGCAGGGCTTGCACAGAAATTCACTGTGTGCATGTCACAGACTGGTTGAAAGGGCCTCATAATAATTTTTCAGTATTCTGATTATCAGATGATCAGAAAAAATTAGGAAAACAATTAGGATATCATTAAAGACTCCTCTAACAGGCTAAGAAAGACATAAACCAAGACCAAGTTAGCATTACTGAGGAATCACATAAAGCTCCCTTTTATGCTTTTAAGGAGAGCTGATAATCAAGTTGCTTGATAATCAAGTTGCTGATTTTCTACGAAGTCTCATGGAATGATAGCATTTTTAAGGAATATTTAAGACGTGTGTGTGTGTGTGTGTGTGTGTGTGTGTGTGTGTGTGCGCGCACTCGCGCTACCCCATGAAATGGAAATTTTTGCATTTTCAATCTCTACTTTTCCCCCCTCTGCCTACCCTCTGATCATATCCCTCAAGTTTCCATACCCATCTGCCCCAAATTCAACCAGGAGATTGCCTCTGTTTCCCTTCATTTCATTTTTGCCAGATCCTCAGCTCAAGTTTTTTTTTTCTGTGATTATCTCTAAAAATAAACCAACCAACAATCAAACAAACAAAATAACTGAAAAGACGAAACACACATGCACACACACATAACCCAGGAAAACTAAAACCTTAAAAGATCAGAAACTCCTGCCATGGGTAGTTTTCTCCGGAGTATTTTTAAGCATCAGATGCCTAGAAACTGATTGATGGGCTTCTGCATCTAGAAGGTGACCTGACCCTCTTCACTAAGCTCAAGAAGTGGCAGTTTTATCATCAGTGTACCTTCCTTTCTCTGGACACCTGCATCTCGTTACAAACCAGACAAACGAACCATGAATCTTTGAACTCAGTCCATCTTTAAATGTAAAGAGAATTAATAACTTTCTTAAAAAACAACTGCTTAGCAACTAGTTCCTTTTTCTATCTGTTTTGTGTGTATAAATATGTGTGGATGCATGGCATTTAGCAACATACATGAATGTCAAAGGACAATGGACAGAAATAAGTTCTATCTTACCGCCCTGTGAGTTATGGGGACTAAACTCAGGTCATTAGGCTTGGGGATGGGCTCTTTTACTGTCTGAGTCACTGAACAATCATGGTTTTGAATAATTGAAAAAAATAAAGCATTACTGAATTAGAGATAAAGAATACTTTCTAAGCCGGGCAGTGGTGGCGCACGCCTTTAATCCCAGCACTCGGGAGGCAGAGGTAGGCGGATCTCTGTGAGTTCAAGACCAGCCTGGTCTACTAGAACTAGTTCCAGGACAGTCTCCAAAGCCACAGAGAAACCTTGTCTCGAAAAACAAAAACCAAAAAAACAAAAACAAAAAAGAATAGTTTCTAAAAATAATAACAACTGCATTTATAAATTTCACTGAAATTGAGCATAGTACTCGCTAGCAGCATGGTGAGGCCAGTGCTGCTGCTGCACTGATGCTCATGCAGATGCTGATGGTAGAAGATCCTGGGAAAATGTTTACAAAGTCTTCACACTTTCATCTTTCTCTCTTTTAATCTTCCCTTCCAAAGGCATCTGTGTTCAGAGGGATCCTAAAATAATATTTCACAAGGAGCAACTGGGTATTGATCAATATGTGTAGACCTTAAAACATTCAAAATGTCTCTTCAGGTACAAAACAAAACCACAGAGAGTCATGCTGTGCTACTCCTCTTGATTTAGTTTACATATAACAGAAGTTTTCAGACAGTCTCTGTGGTTATTTACTGAAATGTTAAGTAGGAATTATTCATGCACACATTTGAATTTATGGTATGTAGTTTAAAAAATTCCATAGAACCTGATTGCCTACATTTGGAATATTCTGCACTTGGAATCAAGTGTTAACTAAAGATGAAGTCTTTGCCCAGGCATTTGACTCTGGTTAGCCTAGAATGTGAGAAGGGAAGATTTATGAAGTTTGGATAAATAAGATCTTCAGCTCCAATTTCCCATATTTTCTGTTTCATGGCAAATGGCGTAAGTTATGGGTATTTTATTACCCCCAAAGGGAGTTTTCAACCTGTGGTGAAACCAGAATTAGTGGTAATTTTCTTCATATGAGTTCCCATGGTTACCTATTATACATTTTGTGATTGCTTGATTAATATGTATCTATTATAATGTTCTGTGATAAACCCTAAAAAAGATGTATCTGTATTAGATATTCTTGTTGTAGAAAACAATGCCTGGCACATAGTAGGCACCAAAGAAATAGTCCCATAAAATTTTATGACTCAAAAGTTATGGATAGTGATATTTACTTGGAGAAGCCAGGAGGGAGGGAAGATGGTCATACAGAGATAGAAGGAAGAAGGTGGAATAAATATTACTGAAAATATTTTAAAAAGCTACAAGTAATTATTTTATGGCTACTTATTATTAAAATTATATATATAGATAGATAGATATTAGATACATACATATACATACACATAACTTAATTGAATTTACATTAGTTGAGGCTACAATGTTACCCCCAAGAAGCCATAGACTGACAGAAACCCTAGTGTCAGGCAAGGGTAACTTCCTTTCACCTTGTTGGTAAAGGGAGTTCATTAGACTCCCAAACTTATTAGTTACTACAATTGTTCTTGGTGCCCTCCAGAAGAGCAGGTAAACTCTACTGGTAGATACACTGCAGGATTTGGAGAAATTGATCTGTGTCTTGGGCTTCTATTGCTGTGAAGGGACACCATGATCATGGCAACTCTTATAAAGGAAAGCTTTTAATTGGGTATGGCTTAAAGTTCAGAGGTTTGACCCATTGTCATTATGACAGGAAGCATGGCAGTATAAAGGCAGACATTGTGCTGGAGAGGTAGTTGAGAGTTCTATATCTGGATTGTTAGGCAGCAGGAAGAATGAGTGAGGCACTAGGCATAACTTGAGCTTTGGAAACCTCAAAGTCTGCCCAGTGACACACTTCCTCCAAAAAGGCCATACCTCCTAATTACAGCCTATGAGCCTGTGGGAGCCACTGTTATTCAAACTGTCAAAATATGGATTTTGCCTGGCCTGAAACTCTCTGTACTGAGGACTAGATCTTGTAGTTTTCAGTGGAGAAAAGCAATCAATGGAACTAGTTAGTTTTAATGCCAGTGAACCACAATGACAATTATATAAAGATATTCTGAATGTTACAACAGTGGTACTATGTCTTAGGGTTAACCAACAATCTCCTAATAGGACTTGCCCAATGGAAAGAGATTCATGTCTTGAACTGTGAATTTAGCCACTTCATTTTGAGGCTACGGAACCTAGAAGGGAATCTATTACTATCAAATCCTAGCCAATATAAACTCTAACAACATGCTGGACAGGCATCTGTATATCCATATGTATGTGTGGCTCTCACTCATAATCAAAGAAGTTCCTTTTTAACTACAAATGGTCAAAATGCTGAGATCAAATGACCCATAATTAATATATGTGCAACATAGCTCCTACACTTCAGGATCAGGCAACATCCTGGAAGAAGAGGCAGAACATTATAAGAGCCAGAGAACCAAAAGCAGAAAGCTATTACAAGACAAGGTCATCTGGAGAAAACCAGAGGGAATGAGGTGGGGGTGATATATTGCATAAAATCTTTAAGAATTAATAAAATTATTATACTGAAAATGATTGAATATCATGCCAGTAAAGGTAGGCTAGTTGCAGATCTTCACTGCTCCCTTTTCTCCTCCAAAACCATCTCCCGGTTTCACCCCCAGCTCTATAGCAGAACACCTGCTGTACCCCCTCTCCTTTCCTACCTTCCTCTCCAGTGGATCACGCAGATCTTCCCCTTACTCCCACCTTCCTTCCCTCACCCTCACTCTCCACTTTATCTCAGTCTTCAACTATAGCAGGCATTCACTGTAAATCTGTCAGCCAAGCCTGTCGAGAAGCCAGTAGGTCAGGAAAGCAGGTAGGTAAACTTCAGACCTCCATTTTCTCTGCTCGTCTCCATTTTTATGACCAACTCTATAGCAGAGTACCTGCTGTGGTCTCATCTAACTCTGCTCCCATAACCAGGGGACTAAGTACCTTCTGAGGAACTCCCTTTCTTAGCCTATCCTTATTGCTAAGTGTCATCTCCCATACCTAGAGACTTAGAAACTTGTACAGCCACCATGGAAATAAGTGTGGTGTTACCGAAGGAGATGTGAATTGATTTACTTCAAGATCTAGCTATATCAATTTTGGGCATATACCCAAAGGATTCTTCATGCTACTACAGAGACAGATGTTTAATTATATTCATTGCTGATCTATTCATAATAGATTGGAAAAATTGGAAAAAAACCTAGATAAAAGGATAAAGAAAATGTGGTACATTTGCGCAATTGAATACTACTCAGCCATTAAAAAATGAAATCATGAAGTTCTCAGGCAGCTGAATAACATTAAAAAACATCATGCTGAGTAAGGCAGCAGACCCAGAAAGACAAATATGGCATGAGTTCATTTATATGTGGATATCAACTGTTAAGTCATTGATAATAAAGCTACAATTCATAAAACTACAGAGTGGGTATAAAAATCTAGAGAAGAAGACAGATCTCTCTAGGAGAAGGGAATTGAATAGTTTTTGATTGATTGGGGCTTGGAACTGTAGGATCAAGTAGGGAGGGGTAACAGAGAATAGGAGTAGGAAGGGAATACAGGGAGGGACAACTAAATTTAAGGACCATTTAAAAGGCATTATGGAAACCTAACACAGTGCAAATGTCCTAAAACATACAAAAGCTATGTAAATAAAACCACCAAATAATGAGGCAAACAGAGCCACAGTTGGACATACGTTGTAACCACATGAAACTTCTAGTAAAAGGAATGGGTTGCATCTAATGAAGTTGTTGACCAAAGGGGTCCCATGGAAACCCCCCAAACAACCCAGTCATTGCCAAGACTATAGGTTTCTCTCTACAAACTGACTGTAAGTTCCTGTTACTTATGACATAAATAATTTAATGTGGAGATATTGAGCTGGTGTAGGAGGATCCTTCTTTACTTCTGTTGCTTTCATTGGTTAGTAAAAAAGCTGCCTTGGCCTGTAAGATAGAACACAGCCCTTAGGTGGGCGGAGTAGACAGAACGGAAGGTGGTAAGAGAGAAGGAAGTGGGCAGATGCCATGATTCTCTTGCCGGAGATGGATGTACGTTAAAACCATCCAGTAAGCCACCACCTCGTGGTGACATACAGACATTTAAGAATGGGTTGAAATAAGATGCAAGAGTTAACCAAGCAAAGGCTAGAGATAATGGGCAAGGCAGTATTTAAATGAATATAATTGTCGTGTGGTTAATTCAGGCATAAGCTAGCTGGCGGCTGGGAACCAGGCGCCGGGAAAAGGGCCCCATTTCTCGGCGGCAGCCCGCCTTTTTACAACAAGCTGGTGCCTACATAGAGCCTTCATTCCCTACTGATTATTTTTCAGGGTAGAAGATACCCTGCACACTACCAAAGGAGAAAGGTAAAAATACACCCAGCTATAAACTTCCATTTGCAACAAGGTCCAGCCTGTGACGTATGCTAGGACAACGGTGGCACAAATCTTGTGGAGTAACCTAGCAATATCTGATTTGACTTAAGATCCACTCCAGGAGATCAAACCCATATTTGACACTGCTTGAGTACCCAAGAACCTGAGAATAAATAACCCAGGGCCCCAGGGTAAAACTAATTACTACTGTTTTACTGAACAAACAGAAAATTAAATGACTCCCTGTGACTTTCTGCTGTACTCAGAGATCAGTGCCTTGCTAAGTCATCAGAGAAACTTCCTCCTATAGAAGATGGAAACAAATACATATGTTCACAGACAGATATTATACAGAAAGTGAGACACGTTGGAACACTCAACTCTTGTCAAATTCCTCCCCTCAGAGATCAGGAGAACTGATGCATTTATGAATTCAGGGAGACTGGGGCAGCATGCACAGGTCCTGCATGGATCTGTACCAGATGGGGTCCTAGAGTGGAAAGGAAATGTGGACACATGCCCTTACCCCTAACCCAGAAGCTATCTGCAATTGACAATTTGGTTTTATTCTCCAAAGGAGTTTCACTGGGGAAACCCCTATGGGGTTACCCTGGTGGGAATCCTCTGTCCTATGGCACTCAGTAGCATCATAATGAAACGTGTAGCTATCGCAGAATCCATGTGTTAATAACAGCTTATCGGTCACCAGTCCTTTGCTGACCACCTTTTCTAACAACTCCTCTTAAGCTTTGGAGAAGCTTATCTAAGAATCTTGGGGTTCATGATAGTGTCTTTCTGAGGTTGACAGCTGTTGCAAGGAACCATTTGTCCCGGCTGCCCAGAATCGAAATAATCACACAGAAACTGTATTAATTAAATCACTGCTTGGCCTATTAGCTCTAATTTCTTATTGGCTAACTTAATTTAACCCATTTAATCTTAATTTAACCCATTTCTATTAATTTGTATATCACCACGAGGTCATGGCCTGCCAGCAAAGTTCCAGCACATCTATCTCAGGCGGCAGATCCATAGCATCTCTCTCTCTACCTTCCTTCTCCCAGAATTCAGTTCCATCTTCCCTGGCTACCTAAGTTCTACCCTACCAACAGGCCAAGGCAGTTTCTTTATTCATTAACCAAGAAAAGCAGCACACAGGCAGAAGGACCTCCCACACCAGACAGCTTGGTTTTCTGGCCTTTTGATTTCCCTTTTTCAATTCATCTATCAGCCTCAGAGATAAAGTTTTGTTATCCTGCCTAGAGAACAAATAATTCTAGCCTTAATCCTCTTTAAATAGAGTTCATTTTTACCTGTGACTATATGCAGAGATCATTTGTCAAGGATTTGCTGAAAATAGCTTGCTTTATTCATATAACTTAGACATTGACTCTGAATATTGACTGGTGTAACTTTCTCAAGTATATGTTTTAATTTGTTAAAAGATTTCTTTCTTTAGTGTTATTTGTATCTTACTGTAGAAACCAGATGGGCAGGAAACCCATTTCCTCTATAAATATATATTTAATAAAAAGACATATGTTTTACTATTAGGCTTATCTGCCATGCAGATTTTCTTGACTAAATTAGTATAAACATTGCATGCAATTTTCTAAATCAATCTTCATTTGAACTCTTTAAGTGAAGGAAAGTTGGAAATGTAGCAAACGTACTTCACACTTACCCTGTCCTGCATTCTGAGCTAGGAATTTTCTTTGCATTGTAGATAGAGCATCCTATTACCCAAACAATAACATTGTATTGCTCTATGACAATATGAATAATAAGATTTAAGTGGATCATATCTCTTTGATGTAGTTCTTAACTATAAAGATAAAATTAAAATGGTCGGCAACATTGATGTTACATATGTATTCAACATATCTGCAAAGTGCACAAGTCATGAGTCTCAAATGGTATCAGCTAACTAACATAACAAAACATAACAGTAAGGTTTTAAGCTCTGCTATTAGAAAGTCAATTCTCAATTTTATCATAGGTTTTCAGTATTTCCTTACATAATTCAAATTTTTTATTTTCTATGATATATCTTCTTATTAAAAATTTTCCTTTAGTATTATTTTATTAAATCACAAATGTACGACAGCTTCTTAACTCTAGACATGCACTTAAATTTTTATGTATAATTCTTTATTGACTCTTTGGAAATTTCACATCATGGACCCTAATTCTTCTTACCTCAAAGTCCCTCCATTACTGTCCCTCAGTCCTGCAACATACTCCCCAAATTAATTAAAAACAAACCAACTAAGCAAACAGAAACAAACAAAAACCCACTTCATTCCTCCATCTTTCCAAATCCTCTTCATTCATCATAGTGACAATAGGAGCTGCATTGTGTCTCACAGTATACTCTTTTGTCCAATCATCACCATCCATAAAATGTTCATTGCAATAAATCTTTGGATCTGTTTCAAGGCCTTTGGAACACCAACATCACTCAGCCCCTCATTGAAATCCCTCTTGGAAACTTTGATGTTGCCCTGAGGCATGGAGACCCTACAGCTGTCATTCTACAGGACCACTCTCTTCACTCTCCCCAGCAGGTTATACATAGGGCAGATGTTAGGGTGGCCAACCCGAGGCCCAGGATATAGGTCTGGATGGTACCTGAGGTGACTGATCTAGGCCCCTGGGATCACCAACCCCACCCCCACCCCATGCCAGATGAGGAGAAGAGCCAGTTCTCCTAGGCCCATATCTTGGAGGGGTGGGATCATCTCTCTGCAGTGTGTATGTGGGTGTCAGCTCTTCCTTGGGGGTCTCGGACCAGCTCTCCTGCTGCAGTGTCCATCAAGGGGCAAGACCAGCTATCCTGGGCCAGTGAGTGGCAGGGCTGGCTCGGTAAAGTCCTCCTAGTTCTTATGACTCCCTGCAGTAAACTTGAGACATTGACATCAGTCCAGCCCATGGTCACTGTTGAGCCACAGACCCAGACATGTCCCAAGGAAAGTAGCCTAGGCCCAGAGGACACCATGACCCCATGTGTCTGTGCAGGCCAGGCAGATTGGCATGACTCTGGTGGTGATTTTATGACGTATTTTCCTGAAAATATTGTTTAGTTAATTGTACCAGTCTGAAGTTCAACTTACACTTGTCAATTAAAGCACAATCAAGGGCTGGGACTGCTGCATTTAATTTTCTAAAAGCAAGTGTGATCTCATGTTGAAAAGTTTGGAGAATGATAAAATCTGCCACTAACAAGAAATGGGAGCATCAGTGGCATCCAGACAAGATGTGGCTTTGGAAAATCAATTTCCATCTCTTTCAAAATTCATCTTCAAGTGTGTCTGGCATCTAGTAAAAAAGTATATATTGTTTTTCTCTGTTCTTCGAGACAGGGTTTCTCTGTGTAGCTTTGGCTGTCCTAGAACTCTGTAGACCAGGCTGAACTCAAAGTCATAGAGATCTGCTGAGGTATAGTTGTGCATGCCTTTAATCCCACTATTCAGGATGCAGAGGCAGGGGGGTATCTGAGAGCTGAAGGCCAGAGTAGTCTACAGAGCAAATTCCAGGACATCCAGAGATACACAGGAAAACCCTGTTTCAAAAACCATACAGACAGAAGAAGGGTATATATTCTATTGTTTCTTTTCCTCTCCATCCTCAGAAAGAATCTGCTGACTCATAAGATGTGCCATATGATTTCTTAAGTACCTTATACAAGATTGCAGCTGATATTTGTGTATCTGATTCAAAACTTTGACCTAATATTTTTTATAAAAATGTCTTTTTCCCTCCAAAATACTGTCTTACATGTGGATTGATGAGCACATTTTCCTATTGTTTAGAGTCTCTGTTAAAAAGAGCTAATATGGGACTGAGGATGTGGCTCAGTTGCAAAATGCATAGTTCCCAGGTGTGAGGCCCGAGGTTCATTCATGAACAACTTCTACAATATCCACCAAAGCATTAAATTGTACTTTCTTTAGTCTAAAGGAAATTATTTGGTGATGTGTGGAATATACATACTAAAATATTTCACCATCATCATCATGGCTTATTTTTATTATTCTTTAATGGGGTCTTTTCTCTTTTTGTATTCAAAGAAATGGAAAGAGAAAGCCAAAAAAATTAAAGTAAGGTGATGGTATTCTCACTAAAAGACCTGGCATTTTGGGGATCTGGAAATAATCTTTAACTGTTTTATACCTCTTGCACACGCCGTGATTCAGTACCAAAAACTGAGTGCTGGAGACATTTCCCCAGGTCTAAATGGCCGGGAGTTGATTTTTTCTTCCTAAGGCAATGACACTGCCACTCTTGGTTTACAGAACATCAAAGGCAAGAGAGTAGCACCATGTAATAAGCTTCCTGCCAGTACTGCCGTTGAGTATCTTAAGTCAGGCCAAACATCCAAAGTGTCCATTAGTGGTAATGAGAGAGCAACACAAAATAAAACGTGCTACCACTTAAAGCTGTCCAGCCAGGACAGCTCCACTAGGAAGGCGATACATCAAAAGGATCTTGCTCATCTGCCACATCAATGTCACTTTTTTTCCTTTTCTACTTGAAAGTATAGTAAAGCATGTGTTTTATTCTGTGAGTTACTATTTAGATTCCCCAGATAGTCCCCAAAAAGAAGATAAAAATAGACATTTAGCTAAGTGTCCATTAGGGAAATGAAGGGCCTATGTAACAGAACATTTGTGTGACATATATTTAAAAGATAAGACTTGCATTTCAAAGACAGTCCCTAAATTGATGAACAAATATAATACACATTTTCTTGGAAATTTGCTGCTGTTTAATGCCCTGCCGCGATGAAACATAAATAAGAAATTTCAAAGAAATAAATTCTCCTTTACATCAGCTTTTCTTACCTTTAGATTCCATTCCGATGATGTGAAATAGCCTTTACAAGAAGATAAAGTGATAAGATAATTACCTCTTCATTAAGTTTTGGAGGATTTAATTTTCAACATAAGTACAGTCCAAAGATGAGATTATAAAATATTTAATGAATGTTAGAGGGCAGGATGTTGTGGAATATTCAGGAGTAGAGGTGATCACATTCTCCTTCAAGGAATTAGTTCCTCTAATACAAAGAAAAAGTATGCAAATATAGGAGCAGTTTAAAATAATAGACAAATCCCAATATTGTGTCAATGACAAAATGTAAAGCCAAATTTAATACACATTTCAGAATGAGTATGGATTCTCTGACAAAGTTTCTCAATGTATTGCTAAAATTAATTGTTAGCAAAATAATTTTAATTGAAAGTTAATTTGCTTGACAACCTTCTAGATTGTACTAGAAAATTATACACTGTAGTGATTTCATCAATAATATATTCTTTAGTTGCATATTTGGCTCACTAGGATAATTTTTGACTGACATTGAAGCATGATTAATAAAATTCAGAGAGAGAAATTGGGGTTCAACCTGAAAAACCAAAAAACCAGTCTGAAATAGCAATTCTGCATCCCAGAATCTCAGAATGAGACTGTGTATCTGAGAGCTGTCTTTCTCTTGTCTTCTATTTCTCTCCAGGGCTGGGATGAAAGGTGTGTGCTATTGTGGCTACTGGGATTAAAGGTGTGTGTTACCATAACCTTGTCTGTAAACCAGACTATTCCTAATGTTTTACTCTCAGAGCTTTAGGCAGTCTTTATTTATTAAAATACAATTGAAATGCCATTACATGACATGAAGCGTAAATTCACATTATTCCTTGTCATAAAGAGCAGGCATCAAGGTTTAAGGAAAGTCCAATTAAAGATAAAAATGTAAGGTACTCCATCATGAAGTTCATACCTGAAACTGTTTTTTTGTATCTAGAAGGCACTGCTTCCTTGCAGCCATCCACCACCTCTGGCTCTCACATTCTTTCTGGTTTTCTGGCAATGATCCCTGAGCTTTGGGGAGGTGCTGTGATATGCATGTCTGACATAGGGCTGAATCTTCTGTTACTCTAGGCACTTTGACCTGTGAGGGGCTTTGTATTAATCACCATCTACTGCAAATAGAAGCCTTTGGGAGAAGGGTTGAGAAATGGGTTAAACTAAAGATATAATGATACTACATTAGGGGTTAGTTTAATACTATGTCTAGGTAGTAGAACAATAGTATTGAGTTTTTCCCTCTGTCCCAAGACATGTTTCTCATAGGTTCTTGGCCAGACAATGGTGCCAAGTATTGGTTTCATCTTATGGAACAGGACTTAAATACAACCATAAAGCAATTGATTGCTACAATGTGTTAGTAGACCTGTCGTTCTATGCTCACAAGATTCCTGGGTAAACTGATACTTGATCTTTCAGTAGCATACATGGTATCTTGCAGAACTAGGAAAACTAGGCAGTAGGAATGAAGGTCTCAGGTGAGTATCAGTTTGTTTGAGGTTGTGTTCCATGTTCTATGATTCACGCATGTGATATCTTGAGTAATAAGGTCTTATCATCAATTTCTGGAGCAAAACCAATATTACTGGCAATAGTCTATAATATTAATAGATCTTTGGGACCTTAATGATCAACAACTAAAAAGACGTAACCCACTCTTGTCATTGAACTTTTTATTTGTTAGTCTGTGGTATCTAGTAGGGGCATTGTCCTCTTGTTGTAGGATGATTCCAATATATATTATATTATCACCAACAAGGAAAAGAAATATTGCATTTGCATGCTAACACACTTTTATTTAGTTATGATTATTTCTCAACAGTAATTTTACTTCTCACAAATCTTGTCAACTTGTTTTTAAACCACAGCTTTAGGATCTTTTATTTACATTTTAAGGGAGAGGGCCCCTTGTGTGTCCCAGCCGCCCTTACTAGCTTACACCCAAACTAAGCACACAGAAACTGTATTAATTTAAATACCGCCTGGACCATTAACTCTAACTTCTTATTGGCCAACTCTTACATATTGATTTAGCCCATTTCTATTAATCTATGTATTGCCATGTGGCTGTGGCTTACTGGTAAGATTTTAACCTGCATCTGCCTGAGGCACAGGATTGATGGCTTATCCCTGACTCTGCTTTCTTCCTCCCAGAATTAAGTTCTGTCTCTCCTGCCTTCCTAAGTTTTGTCCTATCAACTAAGCCAAGGCAGTTTCTTTATTCATTAAGCAATGAAAGCAACACACAAACAGAAGGACCTCCTACATCATACTTAGGTGACTTTTTGTTGTTTTTGTTCCTCACAACACATTTTAATATCAAAAGATTAAAAACATATATAGTATGTACCATATCCTTAAGTAGAGATTATTATATGAAGTAACTGAAATTCCAAGGATGGAATGAGATGTTACAGCTGTTATTTTATATTGCTTTTAGTAGACTTTCCTGTATTACAATGCATTGTGAAGACCTGCTCTCAGTGTGGTCACAAACAAAATATACAGTGGATTATTAAACAGTCAAAGAAACAACAATGTATAAAGGTACAGCTTATGGGAAATTGGCCAACAAATAAAATGTCAACTCTGCAAGTAAGCATCACACGGATAAAGACAAGTGCTCACCAGTAGCAAAAGTAGGTTTGAATGATGACAATTGCATAAAAATGGAATAATTCAAGAGCCCTTTTCCAAATAAGAAATAGATGTGATTTGTCATGCTTTTGAGCTTCGAAGGTATTTTTAGCACATTGTAGAAAAATACATATATATAAAAAATGAGGTAGATCATCCATCAAGTCTATTCTCTGGTAGAAAGTGTACACAAGAGCTTTTCACAGTGCCTGAAAAAGATTATGGCCTGAGTTTTATTTTGTGTCCAAAGAAAGCACTTTGTTTTTAAACAAGGTGTGAATAGTGTGTGCTTTGTTATTTGTTGTATGTTTTAAGTTGTGATATTAAATTAGATTAATAATAACCATATTTTTGTATAATGTCCTTTAGACAGTATATATTTTACACATTAAACACACAAAAGCATGTGTCCAGGAAAGAATAACATAAGGCTATCATGTGCCTTGATTTTGTTATTTCATAACTTCCCCATCATGTTATGACTGTGCCAGTATGATTATTTTGAAGTTTGCAAAATATGCAATCCATGCTCACTGCTTTTGGAAGTTTTCACCCAGGAAAACTCAATTAATTAGATAAATAAGTAGAATTATTTTTCAACCAAAGGTGTTTTTTTTAATTCTTACTTTAATTGCTTTAAATTAAATTACATGCAACATAAGTAGCATATTTCAATCACACAAATGTCAGAAAGAGGAAGAGTTCATCCATTGGCACCACTAGTTTGAGGAAACTAAATTTAGTGCTTCGATATTTAATTCAGAGAAACAAGTTATAATTAACATTCATAAACTTAAATGACATTTTGCTCCTTCTGAAATCAATTTTGTTCACTGAATAGAATGTTTCATTAGATCTGTGACATCAGAGATTACACTGACTTAAGAGTTGCAAATGCTAAACAAAGAGTCTGAGAATCCATGGCTTTGGATTAATCTTATGTACTCAAATCCACCAGAGCAGACCAAATCAAGTGTAGTCACTGAACTATAGGCATATCACCAAACCGCAGCTGTTCAAAACCAGATTTCTTGACACTTTATTTTTCCTAAAAATGGATGATTCTAATTCAGATGAATGAAAATGCGAGTTTCCTTGATTTTCCCCTTCAAAATATGTATGAAGGCTATATTTAGGAATATATATGTGTATGTATGTATATATACATATTTGCATATAACAATAATTAATGAAAAAAGAGGTCATGATTGAAACAGAACAAGGAGAGGATTGTAGGAATGAAAAGAAGGGGTGAATAATGTAATTATATTATAATCTCAAGAATAAAGGAGATTGAGGAAAAATGTATGACAATGCCATAAAAAAACCTGTTAGTTTGTAATTTCATTAAAATAATAGTTTATGTTAAAGAAACTAGCAAACGACTAAAGCAGGTATGGTGATTCACACGTAGCCACTCTTTTACAGCCATCACAACCAAGGGAAGCATTGTTGAAAATGTTTAGAGACTGGGCACGTAACCCAGTTATTACAATGCTTATTTAGCATGCATAAGTTCCTGGGGTAAGTCACTGCAACATAAACTGTAAAGTTGGGCTTATAATTACAGCACTCAGGAAGCAGAGGCAATAGGATCCGAATTGCAAAATCATCCAGTCTGAAATGTTGCACAGTACCTACTTACTAAATGCTTGAGAAATTGAACTGGTACTCTTTTGACCCTAAACTTCATTTTATAATTAAATAGCACAAGAAACTAACAAAGTTCTTAAGATTTTCAATTTGGGGGGGGCAGGGTGTAACCAGGGAATATGAGAAATTTTTGTTTGTTTGTTTTCTTCATAAGTTCTTAGTCTTATACGTAAAATAACTTAAAATGGGTTCAGAAGGAAGATTGAGGACAATTTGAATAGAGTTTGAGGAAAAATCAACACTACAAACAAACCAACAAATTACTCAGCCACCAGGAAGAGGGAAAATGGAGAGAAAAACATGCCTTTGAGTTAATTATAGAGGCCAAAAAATGGTGAGAACTTCATTGTCAGAGAGAAAATGATTAGCAGTTTCCAGCAGCAGATCTAACTTCAGAGAGTATTTAATTCCTGGGTATTCTGTCCCCAAGCACATAGTTTCTCCAGGGACCCAGGATTATTAGCAAAAATAAGAAAATAAGGACAGCTGTAAGGGAAGGAACTAAGGACAGAAGGGAGCTGATGGACACAGGAAAGTCCCAAGGCTTCTAGTACATGGTGTTGGTGTGTAAATGTACACATGAGCACATACAAAGGCACACATATGTACATACATATGCATACATATTTGCATAGGTTCTCTTCTTCAGATGAAGCCCAGCTAGGGAAGAAAAGGCTTCCAGTTTTTCTTCTGTACACTGGCTTATTTCATATGTTAATTTTGATGTTTCAGTCTGGTCCTTATTCTGCCAAGGTGCTCAATGATTCTCTAGACAGAAGATGGTCTGCAGACACTACCACCACCAGTGAATTGCGCACCTGTTCCCACTTCTCTTTTCCACCAGAGATCACATTTTGTTTCTATGGAATGACCTTCACTGCACTGCCATTGCAATGCGTCATGCATTTTCCCTCTCAGTACTTGATCCCCATCACCCTGACGTTTCAGCTCCCTGAGCACAAAGACTGTCATTAAAATGAAACACAAATGACATGTTAATGATTTGTAAAAACACAAAGCAGGGGGTTAATGACCATCTTTGAAATTAAGGACTTCATTTCCATCAGCTCAGCAGGGTTTGAAACCTCTGAAGAAAGCTTAGGATGACACCCACTAACACAGCTGCTCCTAAGCATAGGGCATTTTAACATTAACTTTCAGTTAATGATCTATGGCTTCTCATAGAAAACTCACCTTTGTCCGTTCAATGGGATGTGCAACTCCCTGGACAAATACCCAGACAAATGCTGGGAGCCTGATATTCAGCTAAGTTTCCACTTATAAGGTACTCTGAAGGTAATGAGGTCACAGTTAAGCAGATATCCTATTTGTGTCAGGGAGGTGGCTCTAGCCTGCCTCGAATAGAAATGAGCCACAACTTGAAAGTGTTGGTACCTTTCCTCTATCCTCCTAGCCTCCCTTGATACACCTCCTTTTCAGTGGAAGTGT
Source organism: Dicrostonyx torquatus (assembly GCA_028555095.1). NCBI lineage: Eukaryota > Metazoa > Chordata > Mammalia > Rodentia > Cricetidae > Dicrostonyx > Dicrostonyx torquatus. The sequence goes on along the minus strand of JAQHUG010000195.1, from coordinate 2,860,228 downwards.
AATAGTGTTCAATGGGTTATGATTGCTTCCAAAATAAAGATTCATTTTCCTAACATGTTTTATAGTCTCCTAATGTCGTGTACACCAGGTACAGAGACCTCCCTTCAGACTTCGTTGTGCTAACGGGACCTTGGCACAGTTGGGTCTTCCTGTTGTCATGCTACAGTCTCTAAAACTCTTCCTTTTGATGCAGGAATCCAGGCTTATACATACCTTAGAGTAGCTTTGCCCTGATGCCCTTAGCTGCTTCCAATCTAATGTACCATTAATATAAAAACAGCTTCAGCATCAGGCGGTGTAACTTACTTGAATAATAATTATTATAATAAAATAGCAATGATTTCTTTCATTATCTACCTCTCTGATAAGTGGCAATTTCTTTCAAATCAAGAGGTTCAATAATGCCCACCTTTTAATTTTTAAGCAGCTAGCACTTTGACAGACAAGAAGACACTTGTCAAATATTTGCAAAATGATATGAAATGTATACACATGTGTATAGGTTTTCCTTTTGCAAACAGTACATTATATAGAATGCATGAAGGGTTCATAAAAATAAGGTACAGGATTATACAAGATCAGTAAGCGAGAAAAAACAGGTTGTAAAACCAAAGGAGAGTAACATAAGAGCAGTTCATGACCAAAGTTATATAACAGCAGCTCATGAAAAAAGTACTTTTATATTGCTGACATGAGCTATTTGGTCTATAGACTTCACTGTAGTAGACAGTCTTCAATATATAGTTATGGATGACTATATATTTAAGTGCAAATGCTATCATAATATAAATAGTAAAAGGTAACACATGTCGGAAGATCACATTAAAGAAAGTTTGTTAGCTTTCTCTGAGGGAAGAAATATGAGAGTTATTTTTACCTGAAATTCATAAGAATTCTTGAAGGAAGATAAGCAATGCCACAAGGAATGATAATTCAAGGTTATGATCATAATCGATGTCTCTTTCTCCCCAGCAAAGACCCATGACAGCTGTGTACTAGCATCTCACATGAATACGCTGCATCTTAAATACTCCTGTTCCACTCTCCTTTTACCTGTCAAGGACAAATTTCATTCATGGGCTCGGCCTTCTTCACCATTAAGCTGAGAAGATAAAAGGGCCAGTTTCAAATGGACTTAAAGCTGTAAAGAGAAAGGAAAGCATGTAAGATATGCTCCTAAAACCTTTGATTTCAGAGGTCTGCCCCATTCTTACAATATGTAACAATATGTAACATTTCTAAGCATCAAATCAGTTCTACAAATTCTTGTAAATAAATACACAGGAAACAAAATAGAAAAATCACCACTAAAATTTGTGCTCTTTTAGTATCCTTTATTTTTATAACAGCAGGTGCATATGGATAGACCTTGGTATTAATATTACTATAACTAGAAAATTTTTTGTGTATAATTATGGTAAAATAAATCCTTCTTGACTCAATAAAAATTAATAATTAAATTTAAAATTTATCTTATTTAGAGGTGACATTTGTGTCTGTGGCTGATATGTAGGACTTAAGAGGGTTTTATTAACCATAGAGAAAATAAAATGTCATTATAAATAATGGCACTTTGTACTTTGACAATTGCTCTGATTTCTAAAATGGAAATTGAAACTTAGAAATATGAAACTTTAGTTTGAAATAGTCTGCCTATTTAATTTCTCAACGATAGCTGAATTTTATGTCAGCCTCTGGACAAAATAACTGATATCAGTAGCTGGAACAGAAAAACATCAAGGGTATGGAAGATGTTACTTCTTTACCACAAAGAAATGCAATGCAGATGTTGTTGGAATGGCAGACATTTAAATCACACCAGAAGATGTATCTTTGGTGGGGTGTCACAGAATTTAGTCCTTGAAGCCATCACCTTTAATGTGCAACCTAGATTGCTACAAAAATAGAGGGGTCTGATGAGTTTCATGTAGGGGATTATTAGGAGCTCTATCTACAGACGACATATGCCACATTTTTTGTTGTTATTTTGGCCAGAACATAGCTCCAGACACTCAGCTGTCTTCAAGGAACCTGGATCATACAGGCTCTGTGCCCAGACTGTAACAAAAGAGGAGATAATAGGCTTTGAGAGAGACAATAATAGAATAATGAAGAAGCAATTGTTTAGTTTTTTATATATACTCAAACTAGATGATGTGAAAAATACAGAGAACAGAAACATGTTTGCTTTACTTTGTTTAAATGAAAGAATTTATAACATAATTAGAGTGCAGACACTCTTGAAACATTTTTCAAACCAAACAGTATAATATATGCTTCCCAGACAGGAAATTATGCACTGATAGACATAATTCAAAGTCAATTGCATAAAAAAATGTGAGCAGGCAGAATATTTTCCAATCATGTGTTGCTATTTCTGTTATTACTACTCTTGTGGCACAACTATTGGATGAAGTGAAATTTTTAATTTGGGATATTTTTGTGGATAAATTTCAGTTGACTTTTGAACAACTAAACCATGGATATCAAAAAGGAGGAGTGGCTAAGATGTTAATAGGAAGAGTGTTTGAATGGGGTGGAAAATGATAGAACAAATAATAATGTACATATGGAAGGCTAGATGTGTTGTTTGGTATTGGAAATTGCTGTGGGAGCTCCTTCTACTCCTTCAACCAATAGCCTTTAAGATACCAGCCCACTTGGGCGTGGTCTCTCTGGCTTGAAAAAGCAGCAGTAGCTGTGCTCTCTCTTGCTTTGGACTCTGCTTCTGACTACCCAATGCTTTTCCTGGTTGTTCAGGGGGCTGTTGTTTAGGGCAGTGATCTGTTAGTTTTTCCCTTTAAATAAATAACCCTTTTATTAATCATAACCCCAAACTGGTGTGGAATTGTTTTGTGACTTACTCCTTTATCTGGTGTCCAACGTTTGGGCAACCCCCTCCCCCATCCCGATGATGTCCCCTCTCCCAGCAAAGTTTGTCCTGTGGTTTAGGGACATCATTTAGGGGTTGATTATATATAATCAGTATATGGTTGAGGTTTGGGGGAGGAATTTTATAAACTCACAGATCTTTTTGAAAAAAAAAAGGAAATTTGGATGATTGGATAATAGATTGATATTTGTGAGTTATTGTTTATAGATAATTACATTGGCATAGAATCTTGTATATGGATACAAACTTAAATTATATTAAATATTGTATGCATGCATGCTTCTACCTCTGTTTAAGACATTTTTATGTGTTTATATATGTATACCATATTGCACTGTACATTTCTACCTCTGATTAATATACTTATATATTGTTTGTGTATTGATAAATATATTTATCATATTGCAATGTATATTTGTACATTGTTTACATTTGGAGATCATTGTCCTCATTTATTGCACAATTGTTTATTCTCTTACTCTTTAAGTTAGATAGGTATTAAAAATTGTAGATCAATAGTCATCTATGTTTGTCATATTTATAGTTAGACTAATCAGGTTCTTTAGATACATAGAGATTGTATTCTGTATAAATAGATAATCTTCAACCTCTTTAAAGAGCTGTAGAAAATGGCATTTAATTTTACTTAGAGTTCTGTGGTAGTGAGACACAATCACTCCTGGCAACACCGATCTATTCCCGAGAGATTGTTCAGCACCAAAGATACTCCACTTGGAGCTTGTCTTCTTCTTCTTGGCAGAACCGGACTCTGGGCAAGGAACTGCCATAGTTAACTACTGATAAAATACATAGTATCCAGAAATGGACAAGCAAAACTGTCAAATCTTGCCAAGACAGGGTAAGATGGTTTTGAAAAATTTCTTGCCTTTAAAAATAATCTGTCAGTTATTTTAGGCCTTAGCCAAAGTTGGTTGCTTCAACGCTGCAAATGTGACTTGAGTGATTGCCCAGGTAGCAATCTGAATCTGATTTGTTGCATGTTTTGGAAGTTGTTTGATTGCACTTCCTAATTACTCAGGTAACATTATTTCCCTTCTCAGATCTTAGATGGGGTCGAAGACTAAATAAATATAGTTAATTTTCTCTCATGACTTGGCCAAGTTATTTATTATACAAGACTTAAGCTAGTTAGAATAGAATAATTGTTCTTATTGTATATAATTTTGGAGTAGGCTTAGAACTCTTTTACTTAAACAAAAGGGGGAGGTGCTGCGGGAGCTCCTACCTCTCCTTCAGCCAATAGCCTTTAAGATATCAGTCCACTTGGGCGTGGTCTCTCTGGCTTGAAAAAGCAGCAGTAGCTGTGCTCTCTCTCTTGCTTTGGACTCCACTTCTGGCTACCAGACACTTTTCCTGGTTGTGTAGGGGGCTGTTTTCTAGGACGGTGATCTGTAAGTTTTCCCTTTAAATAAATAACCCTTTTATAATTCCAAACTGGTGTGGGATTGTTTTGTGACTTACTCCCTTAGGAAATAACAGAAAAAATAGCTTAACAGGTTAAAATGATTCTACTGTGAGCATTGAAATGAAAACAGAGTTGAGTGATTAAATCAGAAGTACTTGACCTCTACTTGGGATGTGCTGATAAATCATCATGAGTTCATAAGCAGAAGATTGATCTTATGTATTGGTTTAATAGGTATAATGAGCCAATGACATAGGCCTGAAAGGCAAGCTGTAGGAGAGAGACCAACTTTAGAAGTTAGGTAGACTTCCTTCTGTCATTCATAGATGTAATGTCAATCTATGGAGGGCAAATACATTGTTGAGTCATAAATATTATAACTAAAGTAATTACCTTACACAAAGAACCTTCGAGGGTCAAGATTTTGGAAGGGGCCGGTTATCACTTGGTGACCAACAGAACTTGTATAGTCATTTACTACAATTGTAAACAAGACCCTAGCTGTGATGATGACCAGCTGAAAATGTGTATGAGATGAATGCTTCCTACTCTGGGATGATGCTTATCTGTGTTGGGGTTCCTAAGTCCCCATCACAAGAACTTCTCTGTATACTGGCTTAAGAGCTTCTATCAAATGACTGCGATTTGTAGACAGTAATGCAGAAGAATAAAAGCCTCAACAGCCCATGAGGATGTGTATGAGGACTTTTGTCCCTTATATCTGTCATGATACTTTTTTAGGAACAAGTCACTGAGTAAGAGTAGATATCAAGTAAAAGAAATTTTGTTCTTACCCTTTCAAGACAAGAGTGTCAAACAACTTCTGAACATTCTTTGAAGGAAACAAAAAAGGATCATTTTTGTGTCAAAAGAAGCCTATTGCAAACTTTGTTCTACTCAGTTTTTGCTTATTTGACATAAAAGGTGGATTCTCCCATCATTTCCTTCCTTCATCCCTCTATCCTTCATTTCTTCTTACCTCCTGGATTCATTCTTCATAAATGAAATTTTATTTACATAAATTCACCAATAGCAGTAAAAAACACTTTGAATTACATTTGTCATCTGTTTTTCTTCCCTTCTAGGATTTTGAAACCTTTTTCTAATAAATCAAACCACAGCCTCACATGCCTCATGAAATGCTTTCATTCATTGATTTAAATCTGGCTCTCCTGACTATGATATTGCCGAGATGGAGGCACCTAATTCTTCAGTAACCCACCCACCTAAGAGCTCTGCTACATGAATTTTTGACTTTCTGTGTCTCATCTATACCACTAATCCTCTATTTTTCAATAGAAATATTTCTTTATACTATGTTATGACATCCTGATTCTTCTTGCCTGAAGCTAACAGCATCCTCAGTTGCTTCTCTATGGATGTTACTGTCTACTTTCCTGAGCAATAGTAAACTACATAATATACAACATTAAGTCTTGTGATGTACTTACTTCTTTAAGGCCAGAGCTCCTTCCTGCTGTACTATGCATGCCTCTCAGTATACTCAGCATTGCTTCATCTCTTAACAGTTAAAGGGTAACAAATAACTGATCCTTCTAGTTTCCCACTGTCATTACCTACATGGTGACTTTGTTCTCCAATTCTTTAAAATGTCATATGAAAGATGGACTAGGGAAATGGCTTCACATGTAAAATTGCTTGCCACCCAAGCATGATGACCTGTGTTTGATCACTGAAGTTCACAAAATATAATATATAAATATACACTTATAAATATAACATCAATTAGTGAGAAAAGAGACTATGTATTTGAAAGAGAACAAAGAGAGGTATATGGGAGAATTGGGAGGGATAAAAGAGAAAGGGAAATTATTTAATTATAATCTCAAAAAATAAAAGAAAGAATAATAAAAAAAAAACAGATGTTGTGGCTTGCCCTTGCAATGCCCTCACTCCTGCAGTGGGGGAACAGAGATGGGAGAATTACCTTGATGCCCATTGATCAGTTTTCCTGGAGTGTATTACACAAAATATATAAGAGAGATCCTGTGACAACAGGTGAAAGGTGAGAACAAACTCCTTAAAATTGTCTTTTTACCTCCACATGTGCACATGTGCACTATGGCACATGAGCACATGCACACACACACACACACACACACACACACACACACACGCAGCATAAAAAGTAAAACTAAGTTAAAACATTAATATTTTCCCTATTATCTCATTTTTACTTTTCCACCTCTGTCTATTTAACCTCAAGCATAACTCCATTCTTTCAGCATGTATTGACTTATCTTTTTTCTCATTACTTAGTATATCATTTCTCCAAATCTGATTCAAGCTAGCTTCCTCCTGTTGCTGCTGTATACCAAGTGACATCAAAGAAAACATTTGCTTGAGATATACTCACTAGCCTTTGCTGGGTAAGAGATTGATTCAAATGTACTGGCTGAGTGATCATGTAATCTTTCTATGTAGAAGGTGAAAGGAGTAGGTTAAGTTCTTTAAAAAGAGAATCTTAAGTGTTGCTTAGATGAGTGACTGAGGCAGAGGCTCCATGGAATAACCTGCTTCCCATTTCTTCCAAATTTTGGAGAGAAGCTCTGTGTGCAGTTGTTAGACATGGAACCCACTCCACATGCTTGCCTCTGCAGTGCATTACTCTAAGTGTTGGTAAGCCACCATTGCTCTCATCCTGTAAGATAATGCAAAAACTTAGCCATTTTTACTGCTTACCAGAGCACTCTCCATTCCTTGGACTTTATTGAAACCTTTATATGGCTGCTGCTGTCTTTTCAATACCCCATCTAATGTCTGCCTTTCAATACTTGTCATATAAACCTCTTTATGGCATTTGGAATTATTGATTACCCTTTCCTTTCTGAAATATTCTTTTCACCCATTTCCAGTGCAGAGTCTGCTATTGATGTTTCGCTTTCTACTCTGTAGAGACATCAAACAAAACTAATAATAACCGATAGACTGTAACCTGACAAGTGAGAGATGAATGCCCCCAAGTGAACATGCTCGCAATATGTCTCTCAATTTAGCTTCGCCTGATTTGAAACTTATAATGTTTAAATACCAAAGATCAAATGAAACAATACTTTCCTTTTACACTGACAAAAAGATAATTGTCATGTTGCTTATTTGATCAAATTTCATAGTTTTAATTTTTTTCAGTGCCTCTCAAATTCATTGTGACAAGAGCATGAAGATGCAAATCTGGAATCGGCATCACCCATAAGGTGACTGGGTGAGTCGGGCAGATCCGAGGCTCTTGCCTGTGATTCCTGGCCAGAGTAGCCTAGCTATTTACACCTGCTTTTCATCATTAGCACCCCTTCAGGCTTCTCCTCTGATAGCATTCCACAGTTTTCTTTCAAAGGCTAGCACTTCTGTTTATTCCCATCATTTTGTTAGTGTCTCTCCAGCTGTTTGTTTCTATCTCAGTCAGCTTTGGCTGTCCCTGAAAAAGATTTTTAGCTTTCAATATATACTTTATTTCAAGTGTTCCCAGAGGCTGCTGTGGTTAATAAGAAGGTTCTGAAATTGTGGTATTTTGGAAAGGATTTTCTGGCTAGCAGAGCTTGTGGAAAATGGGGTTCGGGGAGAGATCATTTGTTTTTATGTGATAAGGTCTCCTTGTGTATCCATGGCTGGTGGTCTGGAACTTACTGTGTAGCTCGGGCTGGCCTTTAACTGACTGTCTTTCTGCTTCTGTCTCCTCAGTGTTAAGATTCCAGGGGCATGACATCTCTTCTGAAAAGGCTACCAAATCTATCATGAGAGCCTTGTCTTCAGAAACTCAGTCAATTCTAAACAAATACTATCAAAAGGGTGACTTGGAGCTCTCCATATAGATTTAACAGGGTAGACACAAACACTCATCAATGCTATTTCTGTGTCAGTGAAATTTATAGTGTGTTTTCTGTGTAAAATTTCCTATAATTAGTACTGTCAATGTTATAACCTCTTGGTGCTGCAGCATTTTTCTTTCTTGCTGTGGATTATAAAAGCTGGGAGATTCTCTTGACTCTTGGCAGCCTCTTTATCAGCATATCCAATCACCAATTTCTACTGACTCTTTCCCTCACCACATCCACACTCCTCTTCTCTCCATTATATCGCTCTGAACTGACATGCACTTTGACATAAGTAGCCATTTCTTGCTCTGAATACGATCACTGGTCATCACTGGTCCCATCTCTACATCTAGCTAATCAAATCCTTTCTCAACCCTTGAAGGTCTATAGCACAAATTCAAGGTTTTTATGTCATCCATTCCTTTAAATTTACTCAGCCTTTGTTTGCTGGCTTCTAAATCAATGTTAAGTTTGCAGCCAGCACCTGCAGTCCTTCTATACCAGCTCTCTGGCTACAATTCGGTCTCATTTCTTACTACACTTACATTCACAACTGTTCTGTTCCCACTTGTAGGTAAAACAGCACACTTCAGTAGTTTTCACGCACTTTCCTCTTGGATGCCAGTATTACTAAGTCTTGAGGAAGGTTGTTTCCTAATTTTCTGAGAAATCGCCACACTGACATCCAAAGGGGTTGTACCAGTTTGCATTCCCACCAGCAATGCAGGAGTGTTCCTTTTACCCCACAACCTCAACAGCATAAGTTGTCATCAGTGTTTTTGATCTTGGCCATTCTTACAGTTGTAAGACAGAATATCAGAGTTGTTTTGATTTGCATTTCTCTGATGACTAAGGATGTTGAACATTTCCTTAAGTGTCTTTCAGTCATTTTAGATCCCTCTGTTGAGAGTTCTCTGTTTAGGTCTGTACTCCATTTTTTTTATTAGATTATTTGTCCTTTTGATGTCCATTTCCTGAGTTCTTTGTATATTTTGGAGATCAGATATCTTGAGTTTTGCAAGCAAATGGATGGAGCTATAAAACATCATTTTGAGTGAGGTAACCCAGACACAGAAAGACAATTATCACATGTACTCACTCATAAGTGGTTTTTAAACATAAATCAGAGAAAACCAGCGCAGAAATCAAAATCCCAGAGAACCTAGACAACAATGAGGACCACAAGAGTGACATACAATACATAGATCTAATCTACATGGGTAGTTGAAAAAGACAAGACCTCCTGAGTAAATTGGGAGCATGGTGACCTTGGAAGATGGTTGAAGGGGAGGGGAGAGGCATGGAGGGAGCAGAGAAAAATGTAGAGCTCAATAAAAATAAAAAAATAAAAAAAAATAAAAAATAATACTTCAAGCACCCACTTTCAGGTCCTTGTTCCGAGTTAGGCTTGTCTTGTTGAAATAGTGAAGCACACCAGACAGGGTTTTGGCAGTCATTTCTCACCTCTCCTGCCCCTGCTGTTCTGCTCAGCTTTTGCCAAGACACTTGCCTTCAGTAGCATTCTATAGGAATTACTCTTGGCCAACTCTCATGATTGCAAACCTCTAATCTGATAACTAAATTCCAGCTGTGATATGTACAGGTAGTGACTGAAGTCTTCTTGGCTTCTGTGAGCTTTTGCATGGGAAGATAGGATTTTTGAAGAGTAATATTTCAAGTATCAAAAGGCTCAACATAGAGATAGCACTTCACCTTTAAAATCACGTTATAGGATATCTAAGAATGAAGAAAATGTCAGCAGTTTGCAAAGCAAAAGAAACAAGTTTAGCAAGACTATGTGAAATATGATTCTGACACCTTTTCTTTAAATATAGTGTTTGTGTTTGCCTGGGGGAGGGGATTGGCTAGATTCTATAAATGATATTTTCCATTTTTAATTCTTAGTTCCAAAGAACTCCTTTTGAGAAATAATGCATTTAGCATGGAATTTGCATTTCTAGTGAGAAAGTATTTTAAAATATATGTACTTCTATAGGCAATTGAAATATATACAAATGTCTCCCATAAGTTGATACTATTCAAGAATACTAATTTATTATAACTGTTTTCCTTGTGATAGAAGCACAAGGCACCCATGTTCTGAAAAGGACAGAGTTACAAAAGTTTTAAAGAAAAGAAACTTAATGGTCTGAGCAGAGATGAGTGATGAATAAAATATAATGTCAATTTCTTCAAAATCTTTCTGCCAGGTCAATATGCTTGGAATCAATACTACCATTAAAATTTTCTAGCAACCACACAAACACTTTTGGAATTCATAATGAAAGATAAATGCTCAGGGATAGTGAATACAAATCAGAAATGTGGGAGTCTGTTTATCATATTTCAAAAAGTGTTGCTAAAACAAAATAAAAAAAATGTATCAGTGCAACCATGCCAATTACCTTTCACTAATGGAAAAAAAAGATATTTTAAAGTGTCTGTTTCTCTTTGAGTGAATTTCAAGATAATTGACACATAGATGAAAACACCTTTTGTTAACATTATAGGTAGTCAAACACATTTCAAAGAGTGGAAATACCTAACAAACATGTTCACCTTTATGTCTTGTTATAGGAGTGCTCTTATGTTTTCTGTATCTCCTAAGAAATAATTTGGAAATATGACAAATTTACTTAAGAACTATTCAATCCGAATATATAACAAAACAAAGAATTGTTTCTACCTGCTTTTGAACAGATTATAAAACCTTCACTTAAGAATCTGCCTTGTCCTGTTGATAGGAAAGAACTTAGGTAGGTGGGGGAAAACTAAATAACATGCTGGAAGAAAGGAGGCAGAGTCAGAGAGAAGCTATGTAGCCCTGCTGGACACAGACGCTGGAACTTTGCTTATTAAGCAACAGACTCATGGTAATACACAGATTACTAGAAATGGGTTAAATTAAGATATAAAAGTTAGCAAATAAGAAGCTAGAGCTGTTGGGCCAAGCAGTGATTTAAATAATAAACTTTCTGTGTGATTATTTAGGGGTTGAGCAGTCAGGAACAAACTAGAATCATCCAGAAAAGTCTGCTCTTAAAGCAACAATGATGTTTGTAGCTCAAATAATAAAAAGACACTCAAATGATAAAATGGTAAAATAAAATTTAATTTAGAAGGCAGAATGTTCAATACAAACATGACAGTGGTATTTGAAAGAATCTTGTGCCAGGACTTCCCCGGCTTCACCTAGTCTGTCCTTGATGTGAGTGATAAGTCTTCAGTAACAGTTGCCATGCCATGGAAAATCAGCTACAGACATGATCCAACTGTCATTACTCTTAGTGTCTGTACCAAACTTGTTGGTTGTGATGTGGTGAATGTTAAATCTCAGATGAGGAAATTTCTAAGAGAGAACAGGTGGGAACCTAGAAGATTAATTGGGGGAAAAAAGCATACTTTTCACACTGTATTAATTGCCCTGTGAATCTTGGGAGCTGCCGTGATGCTGTAATGGTGAGGCTGGGGTGAAGCCTGAAGGCTTGTGTGGGTTAATTCTATCCTAATGTGGTTCATCACCACACTCGGCCCTTGCTGCCCCTCAGCCCCTAATCCAGTGTCAAGTGTCTTCAGATTCGTTATTCATTATATTAAAAGCAAAATTGCAAGTGTAGGACTTTTAATTCCTCAATCAGACCCAGGCTAAAAAAGTAAATAATGCATATCCTTATTTCCATTTTGGTGCTCAGAATACAGGAATGACGATCCTGACCTCTATAATGATACCAATGCATTATCCTTAAAAGAATCTCTGAAAAGGGTCCCAGCATAGTCTGCACGTATTGTTAGCTGATGCTCACCTCATTACCAGTATTCAGAGCACGTACAACAAGCACTGGCCTTGGTCATTTTAAAATCACTGTAAAAACAGTACCTTAATAAAAATGAATCACTTTGGTGCTTGATAATTTGTTTTTATTTTGAGGATCTTTGATAAAATTAAACAGCAAAAGGTTTTCACACCAGTTTCAGGGAACTTCTTCAGGAGCAACTTTCCCTCCTAGCTTATTAAGATGCCACAGCATAGTGGAGCTGAAGAGTCACTCAGATAAATGCATATGAGAAGTTCAAGACAAATGAAGGTGTGATGTCATTTGTGGGGTCACTTGGTTGCAGAGAAGAGGCCTGTACACTGCCTCACCTTTTGAGAATTTATTGTAAGGAGATTTTATATACCTATCTATATCTATATATAGATATAGAAGAGAAAACTGAACAATAAGGCTATTTACTTATGAAAATTGTAGCCAGCAGGTTTATTAGAATTCAGCACAGTTTCTGGGACCAGAGGTTTAGGAATTGATGGCTGTTTATTCTAATTTCTTAACTGTTAGAACAACAAGCCAGGATATTTTCCCTTAAATTATCTCCCAATTGGTCTTCTGCCTCTCACTCCCAGGGTAATAAGTAGGGCGACCTGCTTTGAATAAGCCTAGGAGATAGTTCTTTGTCAGGCAGCACATGTTTGGTTCTGTTGGTTTTCTTAAAATAATAATAATAATAATAAATCCCTGGATTTGAATGACTTCAAGGTTGTATTTTCATTTCCCAGTTTGCCATGCAAACTAGCCACAGTTGCTCCTCAGAGGAGGGAGCCTTTTTTTTTTTTTTGAGAATCTGATCAGAGTAACACAAGATACAACATTCCCGCTGTGCCCTGTTCTAGTGGAAAGAGAGTCTACTGGATTTATGATGAAAGTGACTTGCAGTGCACACATAAGTCAACTGTTCTGCTCCTCTGGACCTTAATTTCTTTATTTAGATCACCAATAAAATGTGGTTTGCATTTGGCATGTCCTTGCAAAGGATTGATTGTATCCAGTGCTCATAGGTAGGGTACTAAAATAAAGACTGGATTGCTGAAGGCTCTCACCATACCAATAGATTAACCCACTGATGGAATTTTAATAGAATGAAATACTGGGAGTGACAGGCATTGTGGGAGTAAAAGTTTTCTCTGGCTTTATTTTAAAAGGTCTATTTTAACCTGGTTTCCCCCTTTCTCAATCTTTTAGCTTTCTGGGCACTATGAAGTGAGTAGCTTCTTCTATTATATGCTCAAGCTACCATGATGCTTTATCCTGGTATAGGTCCAAAACAATGGGTCCTGCTAAGCTTGCCTCCAAACCTCTGAAACATGGAGTTAGGTCATTCCTCAGAAATTGTGCTACAGAAATGAAAATTGACTAGCAGCATCTACAAATTACTGTAGATTATTTTAAATAATTTATTGTTATTTATTATTATGTTAATTTTGCTTTACAGTGATGTGATATGGGATGTCCTCCTGTCAATGTGTTGCTTTTATTGAGAGATGATTAACGTTGTTTTAGCCAATGGATTAGCAAAGTAAAGTTAGGCAGGAAGTCCAAACAAAGATACAGAGAGAGAGTAGGCCATGTAGATGCCGAAAGAGAAAATGTCAGAACATTACTGGTAAGCCACAACCTTGTGGTGATACATAGATTATAGAAATGGGTTAATTTAAGATATAAGAGTTAGTTAGGAATATGCCTAAGCCATTGGTCAAACAGTGCCGTAATTAACATAGTTTCTGTGTGATTATTCAGGTATAGGTGCCTGGGAAACAAAATCACAGTCTCTGTCTACAATAATGTAAAGGTGGTGCACATTCAATAGAAACCACTTATTACAAGTAGTAATTCAGAAGAAGTCAGAAGATAAAGAACTGAATGAATCACTTAAATATCACTAAAGCAAATCTCTAACATGTTGTTTTGAGTTTTTTTTATCTCGTCAGATACAAGATTTGAATTGGATGACATTTATAGTGGGAAGTACATTTAGAGTGGGACTTTTGTCCATATCTGCAGAATCCACCAGGGTTATCTGACTATAAATACATGCACCTTTATTTCCTGGCTTAGTTCTCTTTTCTTGTTGCTTTGATAAAAATATTCAAACAAAGGAGACCTGAGAGAGAGGAAGGGTATATTTTGTCTCACAGTGTGCTAGGGACAGTCAGTCCATTATCTGCAGGGAAGTCATGACAGCCCATGTGTGAGGCAGCTTAGAACATTGCATCTGCTGACAAGGAGCAGAAAGATCGAATGCTTCTGCTCAGGGGCTTCTCTTCTCTTTGTATAATCCTCGGACCAAACTCAGACAATGGTGTCTCCCTGTTCAGTGTGGCTCTTCCTACACCATTCACCTGAACTAGATACCCTGTTGCCAAGCTTCTCAGAGGCTAAACAGTCCTTCACAGGTGTGCCTAGAGTCTTACTACTGCTGATTTCAGATCCTGTGAGTGGACGGTTATCACTACATCACATTGTTCTTAACTATTTTGCAATATTGTGGGAGTGCCATGAGGAGGGATAATAGTGCTAAACAGTTTCTGCTCATATAAATAGAGGTGGTTATTGTGCCATGGTGATGGAATTTATCTCTAACTATTGAAGAGTCTTGTCTTGTATCTATTAGCAAATACATGTCCATATTACTTGATGTTTTTACATAGCTATCCATTTACTCTTGTTTTATTGAATATTTAGATTTCTTAAATAATGAATGAGATAAATTGGCTAAGTTAAATTCTTGACATGTATCTATTCATTATTTTCTTACTCATGATTTTATCTTTAAACTTTTTTCTTTACTAATTTTGAATATTTTTTCTCCTCTTTTTGCTCAAATTTATTGCTTTGCATTAGGTTCAATTTGTACCTTATTTATAAAAAAGTATTAGTGAATATTATTAAGAATGTATTTTTGTAAATATATATATATATATGGTATGCTATAATAAGCATTCTTATTACTCCTTATATCATATTTTTATCTGTTAACCTATATATGGAAACCTGGGCTGTTTTAGCAATGTGGCAATTGTGAAAAGAGTATATGGAAGTTTAATTTTTTGGGAACCTCTATGTTGGTTTCAAAAGTGGTATTCCAGTTGTTTTTCTAGATGGTTTTGAAAGCTTCAGTAGTAGAACTTGCCAATAAGCATATTAAAATACATTTTGTCATCAGGGAAATAAAATAATATATTGATTTACCATCTTATTCCAGTCAGAATTATCACACTCATGGAAAGAAAGGCTGAGAAAGATGAAGGGAAGACAAATTGCTATAATACA
The DNA here is from genome assembly GCA_028555095.1 of Dicrostonyx torquatus. Lineage (NCBI taxonomy): Eukaryota > Metazoa > Chordata > Mammalia > Rodentia > Cricetidae > Dicrostonyx > Dicrostonyx torquatus. Next base: position 2,844,970 of record JAQHUG010000195.1, on the reverse strand, counting down.
ATATAAATCTTTACACGTCAGTATTTAGTAGCATTCTAGTGACACAGCAAAGATATTATAGATCACTGTGGCCTATGTACACCCACACTGAGCAGATTATCAGTGTGCCCCTCAGGAAGCAAACTTGAGAATCCTTTAATTTGTTGTCTCTCATTCTGCTCCTATTACTGTGCTCCTCGTTTGTCCCTAAGTTCTATCATTGTTCCGGCTCACTTCTATTTTTGGAGAAATTAGCTTTAGGTTACTAAGAGATGAAATCTCTGTATACAATCAGCAACTATATGAGGTGCTTCTGCCCAATTAAGTTGAGATATATGAGCTCTGGAGGGAACACAGGAACTGTGGGAACTGTTGCTGTTAGATCATATATTCTATCTGAAAGAGTCATGGTTCTCTAAACACTTAAGTAGTCTCCTGCTTCAGGATGATTTCTCTTGGCATGGAGACTCTTTTGGCTCTTGGTCAACGTTATTCATTCATGACCCATTCCAGATAAGTGGGTCAAAGCTAGGAAGGTCAAAGTTAGGAAAGCGAATTCCAATTTTGAGATAGATGTATATGCCATATATAATTTTCTCCCAGGCTTCAACAGACTATTGCTATATTGGAGTGAAAGATTCCCTCTGAGCATGCTAGAGTATTCCACCATTATGGAATAAGGGCGCTGTGTTAATCTTCAGAATGCTTGGTCTCACACACATAATAATGGCATAGGCAAAATAATTGGTGAAAGTTCGGTTTGTAGTAATGTGACATTTTACATTTCCTGATAAGAAGAGAGAGGAACAGAACAGGACCCTCACCTGAGAGTCCTTATTTATTTCTACTCCCATGCTATTGTAAGTCTTGTGAAGCTAGATTAGAAAAGAGGTGAAAATTTAACTGAGAGTAGGACTCCACAAGAGCTTCCATGAAGTCATCATGCATGGTATGGCTGACAATTCACTGATGCAGCAGGTATGGGTCATTTACTCCCTCTCATGCTATTATAAGGAACTATAACACATTTATTGATTACGACATACTTAGGTGAATTGTGTTGTTGACGTTGTTGGTACTTTGGGCATGGAGTATAGATGTCAGTTATGCCTGTCTAGGACAAGAAAAGAAACAGTTTTCTTTGTAATATTTTTATAAAAAATGTTTTCTGGCCTAAATAGTTTTAATTTGTTGTCTTTCTGAAAGGATTGTATACTCCACAAGGCAACAAAAGATGCCTTTGCTCACTGTTCTCAGATGTTAAGCTGATTTTGCTTTCAACGGTCTATAACCTTTCAGGATCAAATTCTTCTATTTCTACCCCATTATGGGTTCATAATTTCAAAAATCATGTTTTAGAACAAGAGAAAACCAGGCCTTTATTTATCTGAATGGATTGCAGAAATATTTACGATATGAGCTTTAATAAAATGGCATTTTTATTAAACATAAAAGTTAAAGTGGAAGACAGAGCAGAGGTTCTAAGCTTTAAAGAAAGTTTCAAAAAAATAGAGTTCTAAAATATGTCTAACTTTACTCAGGATATTAAAATTTTCAAGAATTTGACAAAACAATTATCTCTTACTATAGGTGTCAACGTGTTTCCTTTTAGTAAACAGCATATTGATCTCTTGTCTTTGTCACCTGTTCTTTTACTCCCATGAAGCCGAGGACTCAGACAAACCACATTTGGAGTCTTGAGTCACTTATACTACAAAGACAGTGCAATCAAGGAAAGAGACTGCCACTGCTCAGGGATTGGTGATACTTTTGGTTTCTAAGGAAGCCTCCTCATTATTTGATTAATGCATTATGCTAGAATCTGATTTTGACTAACAAATTTATTTTTTGCTCATGGGCAATAAAGTCGTGCCCCCTTAAGTGATCACTACCTGCTCTTGGAATCTGTATGTTTCACTTAAGCATTTTGAACGTTCATTGGTGTCTCTGTCCATCTCATATTTGGGCAGTTATGCTGGTGAGACTTTTTGTTATAGCTTATAATAATGTTAGGAGGGAGATATGGGAAGAAAATATTGTTATTAAATTATAATCTCAAAAATCCCAGAATTTTGAAAGTAAGTGGGAAAACCTAAGGTCAAGGGTATGTCTTGATAAATAAAACAGAAAATGATATCTCAGGAGACATAGTAAATTTCACATGAACTTCTGCCATCAGGGAGTTCCATGGAAAGACATTATATGTGTCTTCAGAGTATACAAAAGGAGTGGTTAAATAAAAACCTTTGATCACCCGCAAAGTCTTAAACAAACGTTCATTAACAGTATTTAGCTACATCCAATGTGTTAGGTAGTAAATTATTGTTAGGATCTAAATTAGGACTTTTTCATACAAGTTTAATGATTGTTCAGGAAAGCTGGCTATCTATTTGGAACACCATGCTAATTTTGTGTGTGAGAATGAGTGTTTGTATATATCTATGCATATACATTCATATTACATAGGGTGAAACTATGTTACTCTAAAAGCGAGCATGATTTTCCCCCACCACCTATGGCAAAGGCTTTGTTTTAGTGTGCTTTTACTGATACAGCAAAATGTCACAAAATGTTTTACTTTAAAGAACAGAAACTTATTTCTCACAGTTCTGAGGGCTAGCAAACCCAGCATCAGTGTGCTGACAGATTGAAGGAGTGATGACGACTCACTTCCTGATTCACAAGTAGTTATCTTTTTGCTTTCACCTCACATGGTGGAATAACTCATCATCCTTCATAATGACATTAATTCCAATAGATAGCTAGTTTTTCCTTATGACCAACCCACCTGTGAAGTACCAACTGCCTAATCATTAGGTTAGAATTTCACCATAAATATCAGAGGACCATAAACACTTATTCTATAGGCAAGCCTATTATTGCATAAGAAAGAGCAGATGTTTCAAAGTTTCCCACCCTTCACGTTACCTTCATTTAGAAAAGATTAAGCCTTTGGCAAAACTAACCCTAACCACCATGGAATATTTCTTGTAAAGTCTATAAAGGAACTCCAGAATTTGTCCATTCATTTAGTGTGGAATGAAAAGAAGCTATGCGAACATACTATTCAATTTTCTGTACACACACAAGATTTGACAAATGAGTTCAAGTCTTTTAGGAAATAAGAAAATGACATAGATTAAAAGCCAGGCAACAAATACATTGTCAAATGACATACACGGAAATTGATCTGGGAGATCTGGAAAGTAATTTTCAAAGCACACCATTATTAGATATAGCATTTCATGTAGACGTCACCTTTTATTTTTCTTGAAGGTGGAAAAATGAATTGAAAAGAAAGATTTATTATTGCCATTTTTAAGATTGTGTTTGTGAAATTAAAACAAACAAAAAAGTCTATCTTTAAAGTGAGATTAAATTTGGGCCTGCCAAGTCAAAGACACAAGAACTGAATTATTGATAAAGGTATAGCAATGCTCCTTGAAAAATGGAAAGTATCATATTTTAATAGTCTCAAAAGAACTACATCATCCAAGAGGAGCAGAGACTGCATCCAAGTTAAAAGACATCCTGCCATGTTCAGTTGAATTAGCTGCAAGTACTGCCATTCAAACTCGTGGGCAAAGTCAGCATGAATCTGAAAGCAGATGTGGGCTCTTCAAAGGGAAGTTATGTATGAGAGTACAAAGAAGGGACATGAATGTTGGCTGTAGAATGACCATGTGCTAGAATGGACACTAGCTGCTTTACATTCAAAAAATAGTTAATGGTCAGGATGACACTTCAGTGTGTGAATTTTAATTACTGCTTGAAATGAGAAACGAAACCCTTTAAAGTTGTGAAAGATTTACTTAAGTTGTTATAGTCATTCATTGATTGGGAGTTCAAGTTATGCATAGCTCCAAAGCTGACAGCCTTTGCTTTGTTATGACATTATGCCACATATGTATTTACAAGTCAAAATTAATCCCCTTTACTTCCCTTTAATTACACAGAATCATAGAGGTAACTTATATGTTGGAGAGCTAAGCAGCAGAGATTTGGGGTTTAAATTCTTCTGTAGCGTATGTTTTTTTTTTCTACTCTAGGAATTTCAAAGAGTTCTCAAGTCCTTGGAATCTAAGTAAGTTTTAATTGAACATATCTCTTTTGATCTCCCCCAGGTTAATACAAATTACTTGTCCTGAAAGATCAATAATTATTGGTTTTTTTGAGTTTCCTGAGTCTGTGTTTTTATGACAATTTGATCAGACATGTTAGCACATTACAGCAAAAGTGATTGGAAGTTGTGTCAAGGCTGGTGAGGCATAGCAAGGAAGCTAGCCACTTATGTGAAGATAGTTTTAAAATTTCTTTTGTCAAGAAGTCAGGAAAAAAGATGTCAACTCACATGCCAGAAGAAAACACTATTCCTATTTGCAAGCCATCACTGGAACAAAGCATCATTGAGTTATAGGTAGCAGCTCAAACTCTACTTTTTGTCTCTATGATTTTTTATGAAGAGGGAACATTAAATAAACTCTGAAAATTATGGTACGAATCCAATTGTGATTGCTATAAAGCCTCCCAATTTTAATTTTGATCACTGCTAACAAAGGCGATACATGTCTCCTATATTCATAGACAAAGAGCACCTTTGCTGGTTATTGTTATGGAATGCCCTGTTGCCAAGGCAGACTTCTCTTTTCTTCTCCATCATGCCATGTCTTTGTTGCATTGGTTTAAACTCTCAATTAAAATATGTGTTTAAACTAAAACCCGGCATGCTCAATAAAGCATACATAGCGTTTTAAAGGGTCAGACCTTGGTAAATCTTTTCTATGAGTCTCTGAATATGTTTGTTTGTTCTTTCAATCTAATATAAAAATAGCATGATCATTTTCCATCATTGGTTTTTTTTTCCTGTTGCTTATCCTGCAAACATTCAATCATTCATCTGAAACATAATTAACAACCACCAGATTTGTGCCCAGTCCTGCTCCAGTTCTCGGTTTACAGAGAGTCCTAATGTGCCAGTCTATCATTTAACTAGAAAGACAAAAGCACAAGCAGATAGTAAAGCTCCAGAGGACAGGAGGGAGAGTCCACACTACTTTTCTAGAGAAGACAATAGACTGATTTTTTTTTTTAACTCTGGAAATAAATTCCTGTCGTAGGTATTTCCATGAGCTTTCATTAAACATTGTGGGCTGAAGGGCCAATCTTTTTTTTCCTTTTGATTTACCAAACCCCCTGTAGAATGCCAATTTCTTAAAATCCAAAAAAAAAAACGAAATATCAACACTAGCTTCCTGTAACAGCTCACTCTCAGCCCTGTAATTGTTTTAGTTCACAGACTTAGGTAGCTGTTACATGAAGGGCCTGCTCGTTGGGGCTTCTGTCCTGGCCAGTACCCCGCAGCCAGCAAGCCCCAAAGAAAATCACACAGAGAGTCTACATTAGGTTATTAACTGATTGGCCCATTATCCCAGGCTTCTTACTAGCTCCCATAAGTTATATTAACCCATTATTCCCATCCATGCCAGGCACATGGCCGGTACCTTTTCTCAGCTGGGACAGGGACACATGCTGCTTCCTTGGAGATCTGTGCAGGAATCCCAGGGAAGCTTCCTGCTTCCCAGACTTTATCCTAGCCCTGCCTCTACTTCCTGTCTGGTTGACCCACCTATACTTCCTGCCTGGCCAATCAGCATTTATTTAAAACATGATTGACAGGATACAGAATTGTCCTGCACCAGGTAGCAAGGTTCAGGAAGGCAACTTGAAAGAGTGAGCTTAGTAGACAGCAGACTGCACCTCCAGGGCTGTTTTTCCTGCTTCTCCTCTCTAATCTTGTAAGATTACTTATAGAACAGATAGCTTTTTCAGCAAACTTGGAGCTGGAAATACTGTTGGCTTCATTTCTCAGGGACTCCATGATTGCATCACTACACAATATCTAAGTTGGTAGGAATTAATGTAGCAAATCCAGTCACAGAGTAACATTACTACGGTGAGTACTTGGTATCACTTTGGGAAGAAGTATTTTGAACATTTAAAAAAATTTATTATTTTTGCTTTACATCTAATATCTACTAATGAGGGAATATATACTGTGTTTGTCTTTCTGAGTATGGGTTACCTCATTCAGGATGATTTTTTTTCTAGTTCTATCCATTTGTCTACAAACTTCAAGAGATCATTGTTTTTTGCTGCTGACTAATACTCCATCGTATAAATGCACCACATTTTTTTCATCCATTCTTTGGTTGAGGGACATCTATGTTGTTTTCAGATTCTGGCTATTACGCATAATGCTGCTATGAACATAGATGAATAAGTGTTCTTGTGGTATGACTGAGGATCCTTTGGATAAATGCCCATGAGTGGTATTGTTGGGTTTTGAGGTAGATATTGATTGCCAGTTTTCTGAGAAACCACCATAGTGGGAGCTCATGGACTCTGGCCTGACAACATGGGGCTGAACTAGGCCCTCTGAATGTGGGTGACAGTTGTGTGGCTTAGTCTAATTGTGGGACCCAGTGGAACCAAGATTTATTCCTGGTGTACAAACTGACTTTTTGGAGTCCACTCCCTGTGATGGGATATCTTGTTCAACCTTGATACTGAGGGGAGGGACTTGATCCTGCTAGGCTGAGTTGACTCCCTATGGGAGACTATACCCTCTCTGATAAGTGAATGGGGAGTAGTGGAAGATGGATGGAGTAGGAGGAGTGGAGGGAAGGGAAACTGTGGTTGGTATGTAAAATAAATAGGAGAGAGAGAGAGAGAGAGAGAAGAAAGAATAACAAAAATGTTTATTATTTTTGTATGTGAGAAATTAACCTTTATGTATGTAAGTGTACCATGTATGTTCAATGTCCACAGTACCCAGAAAAGAATATTAAATCTCCAGGAACTGGAGTTATATTGTAATCCCTGTGTGGATGCTAAGAATTGAAGCAGGTCTTCTGAAAGAACAGCTAGTGTTCCTGTCTGCCAAGCCATCTTTCCACTTCCTGAAGAAAGCATTTTTCTTTTCATTGTAGAAGCTTATTTCTCAGGCTTCCATTTCCACAGACTATTCTTGTTCCCAGAAAAAATGCGAGTACTACATTTGTTAAATACAACAGTGTGCTATTTTCACGGCAAAACTTCTCTAAAAGATGTACTACTGAAATGTATAGATGAACTGAAGCCACTGAAGTTAGACGCAATTTTCTTCAGGTATGTGTTATGTTCCATGGAAAGGAGATTCTCATCTGGACACTAGAGTAGTGTTTAACCCTCCATAATGGTTTTATAACGTTAATTTGGATGAGCCAACTATTTAATCTAAAAGGAAGTTAAGTGTTGCCATGATTGGCTCTTTTGTAGAGATGGTTAACCTTAAGTGGTTGAGATGACCCTTTTTAGTGTGGTTAGGTCTCATTCAATCAAATAAAAAGCCCTAATAGTAAGACTGAGATTGATAGGAGGAAGAAATTCTGCATCAATAGTGTACTGTTAGTTTCCATCAAGATATCCAAGACAGCTTTCTGGTCACAGATATGAGCTTGGACAATTGTGTTAGCCAATTAAATTAAATAGATCTATTTATATTTACAGAGCCAGGATGGGGGGAGAGAAGAAGGAAGAGAATGAAGGAGGGAGGGAGACAGAGACAGAGA
>JAQHUG010000195.1:2801876-2837338 GCA_028555095.1 Dicrostonyx torquatus | reverse complement strand
AGAGAGAGAGAGAGAGAGAGAGAGAGAGAGAGAGAGAGAGAGAGAGATTACTGGTTTATTTTAGAGAGAGACTACTGATCTATTTTTCTGGAGAACTCTGATTCCAGCCAGCACACCTTCCTATTTCTACCTGGTCATAAACCAAATTATTTTAATTTTTGTTAAATACACTTAAGTTGCAAATGTTATGAAATCTTCCATGTATAATTGTTAGAAAATTCAACTTGAAACTCTCTAATGTGTGTATGTGTGTGTGTTCCCATATATGAGTTTGGACTTTAACTCTACATTCCATTCTACACTGAAAATTTTAAAATATTCAACTTGTATCTATTAGTTAATATTATACTTTAGAACATAAATAGAATCAGTATGTTTGTGTCAAACTAAACATACTAAATTCAAAATGTATAAATTCAAACGTTAGGTTACTTTACTTTCTCGGCTTTATTCTCAGTGTGATAGGAATGGGTATTATATTTTTGCTTTCTATGAATACGTAGTTTAGATGCTGCTAAATTTAGAGAAATGTAATGCATAGGCAGATAACATTGCTTTTCTGGTTCAAATATTTATAAATTCCTTTAAGATAAGGTACAAAAATATGTGAAATTAAATAAATCAATTGTTTTACCATTGCTAGAACTAGAGATTTGTTAAATAATTTAAACTACAAACCACAAAGTTCATGCATTTCCTTCTCTTAACTATGTCTTTTGGGCTTTGTAGTCTCAAGAAAACTTCTTGGGAAGCGAACTGCTCAACTGTGCCAGTCTCTCTATCTGTTTTTAAAAAGCCAGCTACCAGTTTAGGGCACAAATTCTCAAAGCAGTCTGAATCCCACCAGAGTGATATGCTATCAGACACTTTCTAAGGTATTATATAGTATTGAAAGTACCATTAATAGGGGACTTTCAGCAAAATACAGATTTATTCCAGCAGCTAACACAAAAGTCCCTTATTACTTGAATGTAAAACATTTTCTATGTCCAGCATTTTTACCAATTTCCCATGCCTACCCTTTGTCTCAATTCCTCCATTTATGTTGAAGGGGCAGAATGGTTAATTTTACCCCAGTGAAATTGCAGAAGTGTATGTGTGGCTATACCAGACATCTGGCATGTCAACTATCGACAGATGAACGACACAGCAGCTGATGACAGCAGACAGCATCCTGTATCTTGAAACAATAGCTTCCGTATCAGGTGCTTGTTTATGATACGGGAGCAGGTGATGAGCACATGCACTGCCTGGAAGGGTACTACCTCAGAGGGGGATAGCTGTGGGATGCTGAGAAATGGCACAAGATGTTATTAAGCAGCCTTTCCCACATACACACCAAACAGTGACATGTGTTCTGTTTCCCAAACTGAAGCATACTGAATGCTAAGCCTCAGATGGATAGGATCCAAATCTGGACATGCATCTATTAATTCAAAGCTGATATATTAATTGTCTTACTAGCACCATAAAAATATTTCTTTGTTACTGAAATCACATAGACAAGAAGGATTAGAAACTTTTTGCTGTTGTTTCTGTAAATTAATTTTTATTCATCTATTTTTTTTAGATTTTACAATGACCTTTTTCTTTTATTCATTAAAATACTGGGGCATTTTAAATATCCTGCACAACTATTGGTTTTATGAGTCTTTTTAGAGACGTTTGAGCAAGAGAACAGAAACAGAGCCGAAGTCCACTTCTGTGTGTCTTTTTATTACCTCTGACTACAGACTTCTTCAGATAGCAAATAAAGTTCAAAACAGTAATTTCCCCAAGCAAATAGGACTTGGAAGTTTGTAGATTCAATGGGGAGTTTCATGTCAAGTCATCTCTGTGATCTAATTTTAGGTTGTAGGAAATATGCCAGCGTGTTAGTGTCTAATTAGAGTTATTCGTTGGAAATTATTTGTAGCAACCTTTAATCTCTGGTAGCAAAGTGCACCGACAGTGTTGGCAGCAGCACCATTGGCAGCATGAGTGTTGAGCAGAATTTTGCAAAGGGGTGGGAAGTATGGATATATGTAGATTGTATAGTTAGTTTGGCTGAGAAATATCTCAGACTATGCAATGATAACTCTGGCTAAATTTAGTGACAAGTCCCATTTCCCAACCAAACACTAGAGCTTGTTTGTACATGTATGGGGAGTGCTTTAATAACGGTGAGTTTCTCCCAACAGTCTTCAGAGAGGAACTGGACTGGCATGCGTTTTGGTAATTAGGGTTTTATTAGACTTATTAAGATTAAGTAACAACATTATCCTTTTGTTGGCACAATTATATCCACTTGAGTTTAATTCTTGCATTAGTTACTTTTCTATTGCAGCAATAAAAATACCATGACAAGCACTTAAAGAACACAGGGTTTATTTTGACTTATCATTCCAGAGGGCTAAAGCCCATATCAGCAGAGGCTGTAACAGCAGGTAAGCAGGCATGCTGGCAGGAGCAAGAAAATGTTTGATCACATTTTACCCACAGAGAGAAAACGCAGAGAAAGAAGAGAAAGTGAGATGAGGCTGCTAACTCTCACAGTCACTCCACAGTGACATATTTCCCCCAACAACGCTCCACCTCTTAAAGGTTCTATAAATCCTCCAGACAATGACCTCAGCTGCAGATCATGTGTTGAGATACCTGCTGCTGAGAGGGATAGGGCATATTTAAATCATAACAATCTTGCTCAAAGGACATTCAGCCTACAATAAATTGCCATGAAATTATGGATAGTTTTTCCCAGTTTGTTCCCTTCTGGGTCCCAAAAGCTGGACTCATAGTGAAACACTTACTAGATAAGATGTTTACTCAGTGATTGGGAGAGTGAAGGAGAGTTTGTCTCAAGAAGAGGAGGGAGTGCAGTGTAGTGAGATCTTCAGGGAATCTTACATACTTTCCATCAAAAAAAATTTGCTTGACCAATGTGAAAGGATTTAGCACCCCAGCCTACCCTGTGCTGCATTCATTTATTCACCTTGTCCTTATGGTATTTTATTTAAAAAATATTTCAAGGTTTCTAAACTGAAACAGTTTTGCAGAGCCAATGAATGACCTTTCATTTCCTGTTGACCCAAAGGCAAGGATGTTTAGTTTCTTTGCACTATCACTACTCTAAGCCTAAGCTTTTAAAATAAAAGCTGCTTTAAATCATGCAGAAAGCCTTTTGCATCCTAAAGAACCTGCTAATAACAAAAGCCAGTAATAACAGAAACAAAAAAGAACAAGAAGCCTCATAGTCAGCAAAATTTCTCTTTAGTACCCAGGGCTGCCGCATTTCTCATTATTATTATTCCTTGTGTTTGCTGCCCAAAGGGAGACATTTCATTCACATCATATAATCTTCCCCTGGCAGTAAAGGATTTCAACATTCATTCCTCCATTGTGAACAATAAACAAAGCAACCAATTGCTAACCAGCAGTATTAAAATAGCAAGTAAAAGATGATCAACTTCTAATTGTATCAGAGTTGTTTGAGGACAAGAGACTGACTCAGAAATATTGAAATGATACTGCCAATTCCTTTCAATGTTCATGAGTGGTAACAGCAAAGTTCCTGGTCTAGTAAAAGCAAATAGGCAAAAATAATTTTATGTCTACAGTAATGATGATAATTCAGGATATATGCAGTGACTATTTAAAATAGGGATGATCATTCTGCCAGGTCATTTGGGAAAAGCCATTAATTAATGAACAGCCTTTAATATTAATAATCAAGATAAAAAGCTGTTCTCTTGTTGAACTGAGTGTTACTTTTATGTTTTGTTTGCCATACATTAGCAAAATACTGGCCTTTGAAATAAAAAAAAGCTCAGAATTCTTTAGATGTATTTTGTACTGTTTTCTTAGTAAGAACGGTTAAACAAAAGAGGAAAAACACAACTACAACAAAAGAGTTCAAAGTAATAAACACTGCTCAGTGATAACTCTTAATATTAATGGTCTCAATTTCCAATAAAAGGACACAGACTAACAGTTTAGATTAGAAAAGAGGATCTATCCTTTAGCTGCATCCAAGAAACATACTACATCATTAAGTTTAGATACCACCTTCAAGTAAAAGCATGGAAAAAGGGATCCCATGAAAATGAAACCATGAAGCAATTAGGCATGGCTATTTTAATATCTGACAAGTAGACTCAAAGTCAAAACTAACAAGAAGAGATCATGACAAGCACTATATAAAGGAAAGAAATCGATCAAGGGGACATAGTAATTGTAAATTGAAAGAGTAACCAATTTTATGAAAAAAATACAACTACATCTAAAAATCACATATTGATCATAATACAGTGATACTGAGTGACTTTAAGATCCTCCGCTTACCATTAGACAGGATATTCAGATTAAAAAACAAACAGAAATGCTGGAGTTACATGAGACCATAACTGAAGTATAACTAAACAAGCATCTACAGAGCTTTCTACCAAACACTAAAACTATTCTTGGCAGCTGATGGAACTTTCTACAAAATAGATCACGCATTAGGACAGATATCAAGTTTTAGCAAATATTGGAAAATGACTTCCATGGATTCTAGCTGCTTATTAACAACAAATAAAATGATAGACAGCATACACATTAATAGAAGCTGAACAACTCTCTAGGACATGAAAATCAGGTTGAGAAAGACACCTAGAAGGAAATTAAAACCTTTTTAGAACTGAGGAAAAATTAAAAAAAAAACACAACATACTCAAATATTTTGGACATATGAGGTTACCAGTTATGAAGTTAGAAGTTACCTGTTCTAAAATATAAACTTATAGCTCTCAGGACCTACACTTAAAGGATTTACAAAAACAAGAAGGACTAACACTCAAGAAGTAGATGGGAAGAAATAAGCAAACATAGGGCTGAAATCAATGAAATAGAAACAAGAAACATGCAAAGACTTAATTAAATCAAGTTTTGATTCTTTGAGAAAAATCAACAATGTTAATAAACTTTTAGTCAAATTAAGTCAAAGAAAGAAATGATACAAATTAATAAAATTAGAGAAAAAAGGGAGAGATAACAGACATGAAGAAAAATCAAAGAATCATATCTACATATTTTAAAAATCTGTATTTCAGTAAACTGGAAAATCTAAAAGAAATAGATGAAATTCTTGACATGTATGACCTACCAAAGTTAAATCTAGAGTAAATAAACAATTTAAACAAGCCCATAAACCTTAGTAATGTAGAAATAGTAATTAAAAATCCCCTAAGCAAAAAAGGCCCAGGACCTGATGGATTCACAGAAAATCTTAGCAGACTTCTGAGGAAGAGTTAACACCAATACGCCTCACGTTATTCCACAGATAGAAACCAGTACATTTTCAGATTCTTTGTATGAGTACACTATCTCTGGTACCAAAACCACACAAAGACTCAACAGAAAAGCAGGTATAGATAAATATCTCTTATGAACATAAATGCAAAAATAACTCAAAACAGCATTTGCACTGATTCAAAAACACATCTAAAGAGTATCCACCATGATCAATTTGACTTCATTTACAAGATGCAGAGATGGATCAGCATATGTAAATCAATAAATTTAATTCACCACATAAACCAGACTAAAAGATGAAAAAAAGAAAATACCCACAATATTATCACATTAGAAGCAGAAAATACCTTAGATAAAATTTAACCTCCCTAAAAGTCCTGGAGAACGTATAAAGGGGGCATATACCAACATAACAAAGGCAATTAATTATACTAAGCCCACACCATCCTCAAGATAGAGAAACTCAAAGGAATTTCTAACATCAGAGGAATTTCTTATTTTCTATTAGGATAAACAATAAGAAATACTTTGCAACAAAATACAATACAGATTTGTAAAGGAATTTATCTTCCCAAAACTCTAGTTGAGAAATTGATCTCTCAACACATGTAATATTAGTTGTAGGCAGGTAACTTAAACCAGCTTAGGCTTTCTTCACTAGTTTTTGGTACATATGGAAAATGATCAGTTTGGATTAATAATATTTGTTAAACACTGATTGATTAAGGGATGTTTCCAAGTCCTTTGGGAGAAGGAGGATGAGAAAGGGAGAGTATCCAAGGATAGAGTCTGAGATTTTCTTGTTGTCTATGGAAAGTGCTCCAAATTTAGTAATTCATTTTATCACACAATCTTTGACACACAAAAAAAGGGATTGGTTTATTCTCTCCACAACTGAATTCCCAAGCTTGTATCATCAGGAAGGAGAACTAGACACAGGAAGTGAGATCAAACTGTAAGCCTCTTTCCACAAGTCCATCCCTCAGTTTAACCTCCCTCATTCCCATCAGCTGCCTTACCAGGCACCAGCAATCACTACCTCCCTAACCACAGGGCCCTGGTTCCAAGCTGTGGGGTTGTGGCTTTTAGATTTGCAAAGCTCAACGTTTGGTGATATAAAGCTGCTAAAGTCGTGGATTGAGTCACCCGACTCCTTAAGAGTTCAAGACTGGAATGCAGCACATACCAAATGGCATGGCCGCCAAAGCACCCAGCTAAGCTGTTTCTACATTTCCCTTATTGGAAGACTAGAACAGCTGGTATCGTTTGAGCAATCAGCTAAATTTAGAACTGTGGTCAGTAGCAGACATTCTCTGATCAAGTCATGTCTGTGTGTCTACATTCAAATTGTCTAAGTGTTAGTTACAGACAAAACTGGACAACTGTCCACAGATATTAAAATAGAGGTGGAAAAGTCCTGTGTGATTTTCTACTCCAATTACACATGTCCAATGTAGAAATACTCACTAAAGCAAGACTGCCATGCTAGGGGGCTGGCAGCAGCCTGGTGGGATTTTTTTGTTGTTGTTTATTTGTTTGTTGTTTTGGCTTTTAAAACAAGTTTACTTATAAAATTAGTCAAGATTCATAATTGACCTAAAAACTTCATTAGGATAATTTTTGAAACCACTGAAAGGGTATCCATGTATCCCATTTGCTCTTACCCCCAGCCTTCCCATGTCTGCACCCTCTTTAATACAATCCTAATACCATAGAAAGCAGAAAAATGTCTAATTTCAGATTTTCAAATACTTTAATACAACGCTATGACTAAATTTTAATGGCTGAAAAAGAAAAAGAAAACCTGGGTGACCTGAAATTGAGAAACAAGGAGCAAAAATGTTGGCACAAACATAACCACACAGAATCTCTAGGTGTTTTCCTCTTTCCTGTTATCCTTGTGGGACCTGACACAATCTTCATTATTTCAGTGATCATCTAGAAAGACAACATTCCCAGTACATGGTCGCTATTATGTGTTGTATTTTTCATCTGATTTTAAGGTAGCTTTTTTTTTGTTGATTTTGTTTGGTTTTTAGCTCTGAGATCAAGTCAAGGGTCTTGGACATTCCAGAAAAGGGCTTTACATTTGAGCTACATCCCTAATCCAAACAGTTTTAGATTCACAGAAAAAAAATGAACAGATAGCCAAATGTGTTTCCAATACCTCCACTTATTACATATTCAGATCTCTTTATATTTAATACTTTATATTTTTATGGTACAATTGTCAGAATAATGAGCCAGTATTTTACTGTGTTGCTAGTATTTTAAGTCTTTATATGCTTTATTTATTGTATTTCCTTATTTGCTACTTTGCTGTGCTGGAATCCTTTCCAGGACTCATTCCATTCAGTTATCATGCTTCCTTGTGTTCCTCTTGACTGAGTAGGTTTTGGCTTTCTTGTATCTTGACATCCTTGACAGTTCTCGGGAGCAGCTGTCAGGTGTTTTGTAGAATGTGGCTCTCTAGAGATTTATCTGATTTTTTCATCCTAAGACCTAAGTTATTAATTCTTATAAGATGGGCCCCAGAGATAGGGTATTATTTTTACCACATACACTATCACCAGGACACTGACCTTGATCTGCAGTGTCAGGCCTTCCAGTAAAAAGTTACTCATTTTTGTTCTTTGTCTTGTAGTACCTTACCTGTTTTGTGTAGATCCTACTGCAGGAGTGGGAGTAATGATCTATTCCCTCAGGATGGCATTTTCTAGTTTCCGGGGAATTCTTCTACTAAGTATGCCTCTTTTTCACTATTTATTAATTTATTCAATTGTACACTTACTTCAATATTCGGCATGATCATTCACTTATTATTTTTAATTACAAATCAATATTAGCTTATTGATTTTGTTGCTCTGGTCACAGTTTTTTTGTGTATCTCTGTCAGACCTCCATCATTGGAGGTTGCTTTAGGATGCCTTTATTGCTGCTATTGTTTGTTTATGTTGCATTGTAGTCTGTGTGATGTCTTCTTTAGGGTTTTGAAGTATGAAACACTCAAGAGTTAACTTGCATTTTTTTCTTTCCATGTTCTAGATCCTTCAGACATTTTCTAAAGAACTTTTCTATTTTGTTTAATTTTTTACTGTACGGTGACATTAAAAGTCAATATGGAAGTATAAAATGCGCTTTTTTCTATGGAGGTCTTATTGTTTGGCACCCTTCAGACAAAGAAACAAAAGAAGAAAAACCTCTTCTAGTCTGTGTTTTTACAGTACTAGTGAACATTTCTATTTGTTCTTCATTAAACTAAACAGGTATTCGTTCTGTACTGACTTAACCATGAAGCACACGGATGCCCTAATCTACTTCTGCCTGTACAGCTTCAACAGCGAAAATCATGGCTCTCCACATCGATATAGGAGAAGTTCAGTTTCACTGTACTTAAAGAGGAGTGCCTGAACTATGAGCCTATGGTCTCGTGGGAAACAGTGTCATGGATGCATATGTTTATTTTGCTTGTGAAGATACAGATAGGCTTTCTTTAATTAGCAGGATGTCTTTTCTACCTGCTCTTAGCTATCCTCCAGTGGGGACCGATGGCCGTAGTTGAAGGAATTTAAACTTTGTTGTAGCCCTCCTGCCAACTTGTCTATGTATGGACTCAACAATGTTCTCTTCAGAGGAAAGGGTATAACACTGATAAATATACTTTAATCAGTTTAGTGGCAGTAAGGAAAGCATTTGAGAAAGAAGAAGATCACCAACAGGTGTCTTCCCAGCCTACCAGCCAGATGTCAACAAGAGGGAGATGAAGAGTAAAAGTCAGGAAACAAGACACATCATCTAAAGCAGTGGTTCTCAGCCTTCCTACTACTGAGGCTTTTTAACGCAGTTCCTCATGTTGTGTCACCCCCCAGCCATGAAATTATTTCATTGCTACTTCATAACTGTAATTTTGATACTGCTATGAATCATGATGTAAATATCTGATATGCAGGGTATCTGATTTGTAACCATCATGAAAAGGCCAATCAATACCCAAAGGGGTTGCGACCCACAAGTTTAAAAATATTGATCTAAATAGTATCACAGATATCATAGACCTTACTGGAATTCCCTGCAAAAAAAAAAATCTTTCACTGCTCCAGAGATATGTTCACCAGAAATGAGAGTTCAGTATCCTTGTCAGTCTAAGGAACCTATTGGTCAAGCAAGCAGAAGACGTCTAGAGTTTAGAGGTAATTTGTGAATAAGGTCTGCAGAGCAGTTTTCCAGATTGGGTGTGCCTCTGAGAGACTGCTGGGAATGCTGTGGTATTTTTCCAACAGCAACATCTTAAGAGAAAAGAAAGGCAGTTAAGGTGGGGGAAGTGTGTATCCTCTGAGCACTCACTCTGGTGAAGCTTATCAGTGTCTATGTCTGGCTTTGGAAAGCCATTGAGACTATTATCCCCATTTGGGGGAATGTGTAGAGATCATGAATTCAGATGCAACATTGGCCAAGATTTGATGATATTCAGCATGTGAGAGCTCTCTGTGGTAACAGGAGCTCTTCATGCTCTGCCTTTTCTCTTAACTGAAGGAGGAAACAGTTTATTCTTTTTCAAAATAAAATTTTATAAAATAAAATTTAATTCAACAAACAAAGACTGGGAGTTCATTAAATACCAGCCTCAGGAACTAGGCTTCTTTGGAATGGCATGTGCTTGCCTTCACGGGCCTTATGTCAAAGAGCAAATTCAAATGATTAACCAGACCCTAGCAATAAAAGTGTGACTAGTGTTCTGGCTGGTAGTAATCAATAATTAAGAACATCTAGGAAGAAAAGAGCCTTTTTTCTTTAAATTAAAAAAAAATATCTATTTTTAGGAAATATACAAACACACTCTAATGATAAATTGTTATTGAAGAGTTAAATGTTTGTCCCCTTGTGTGTTTCGCTTAGTGATGAGAGCTATAATTCTCAAATTAAAACTTCATTCTACTAGTAAGGACAGGAGCCTCCAGAAAGCTCTTGACCCCTCTGTAGTAGACAGCCGCCTTGGTTGGTTTCATGGCTATGTACCTGGATTTGTCAAAACCTTCCAAGTGCTATCCTTAGGCTATCTTTTCAGCTTCAGAAAAATAGATATTGAGTATTATTAGAATAGGCAATCTTTCAATCAACTTAGGACTTTGTTCGCACGCCCAGCAAGAAGGACAGCCTGTTCTAAGTGATAACAAATTCTTAATTTACAGAAATCTCCGCTTCAATCAGATCTGCTGCTACAGTTTACTGCCTGAGCTGATAGCTCTTATCTGCATTAACTCAGAACCATAGGTAGCAACGCTGAATTGCTGCCAGTCTCCTCCGAGTCAAGGTCTTCTATTTATAAGGCAGGGAAGGGCCGCTTTTCCATACAGAACATATGGGTTTAGTATAAGAGTTTAAGGACAAGGCATTAAAATAGGAGAAGGGGGTGGGAGGAACTTTGAGGGTGCTCACAAGCAATTTCAGTATTAAATTCTATTAGTCATGTCATAGTCAAGAGTGGTTGTAGCATTAGTATGAAATAAACAGAACATGATCAATGCCATATTTTCTGCTAAACAGTGGTTATTACTTTAGTGGGCTATGTTTCTCTTAAGTATAATCTTGCAATGTCTTTCACAAGATGCTGAATTCACTTCATTATTTATAAACCAAGAATTGTGTTTTTCTGTATGAGTGCTGTTGATACTTAGAGCTTAGAGAAAACCTATACTTTCTAAAATTCTCCTCTGCCGTTATGATTATTTTCTCCTCAAGCAGTACGAGCTGGTCTTTTGCATTCCTTAACACTTAAGGTTTAGTAAACACTCTGCATCTAAGCACAGATGACCCAAATTTTTTAATATATGCCTGTAAAATATAGTGAAGCTGTACCTTAAGCAGTTTCAGCATGAAATTGTAGACTACTCTGGATGTTTCATCATTCATTTTTAGTAAGACTTCTCTTTTCCATTAGTTGAATAGCCAGGGTTTGAACGATGCAAAAAATCATCAGGCTTGGTACTCTGAATATCAGACATGAGGGTGGGGAAATAGAAGGTCAAAAACCAAGGAATTAAGAATGAGATGGGTCAGCACTCTGTAAAGTGTTTTCTTTCCTTCCTTCCCTCTTTCCTTCCTTCCTTCCTTTTCTACTTACTGACTCAATAATCTATCCATCAACTTGTGTATCCAAGTTGCCCCCAAAATATATGACCAGGAAAGATGTTTCCCAGCTATCTTTCTGA
The DNA here is from genome assembly GCA_028555095.1 of Dicrostonyx torquatus. Taxonomy (NCBI): domain Eukaryota; kingdom Metazoa; phylum Chordata; class Mammalia; order Rodentia; family Cricetidae; genus Dicrostonyx; species Dicrostonyx torquatus. Next base: position 2,825,858 of record JAQHUG010000195.1, on the reverse strand, counting down.
TCTTCTTTATTATGTTGTGTCATTTTCCAAATATCTTCCCAGCTTTTTATATGTAAATTTATCTTCAGTCTTCAGCCTGATTTCTTGAAACACATTTAGTAAGGTAACAGAAGTAAGAGATAGGAGTGTGTGAAGAGTCTTCTTCAGCAGATCTTGCACACTATGCAAGGGGTCTGTGTTGAAACTTAAAGCTGGCTATTTGGGCTTGCCCAAGGGTGGTACAATGGTAAGAAGAAAAAGAGAACAAGAGTAGATTCCAGTTCTCAAAGCATTATGTTATATGAAAAAGAGCTAGAAATGTTTTGTCATATTTCAAGGATAAATAACACTTAGCAAGAAGGATGGAATCTTAAGGGATGTGGACAATATCAATGAAACGTACCACTTAATTTCTAGGATAGTCTGTTTCTGGTATTGCAGTGAGTTCTCAGATGAGAAGACACTGTGTATGGTTCATGAGGGTGCAGTGACGTATTTGTCTCAATGCTAAATTTAACTCCATGCTTTATAGGGTAGTTGAATAAACTTATTTTATTTATTTATTTTTCAACAAGTGCATTATGAGGAACTGATAGATATTTGAAATTCAATTCTGTAGAAGGGTACAGAAAAAACTGTTAAAAATCAACAAGTTCAATGCTGTCATCTAATCCAGTGATTTAGAAAACTCTACACAATCTTTATTATAACTAATGAGTGGAAATCAGGACATTGATAGGAAAAGTCAGGCAGTGAGTTGTTCCCATCCCTTGAGATGTGACCACCCTGTGGAGACGTACACCACAGCACCACTAAAGGAGCAATTAATCTAGTAACTTCTGTTTTCTCCAAGTGAGGCAAGCAGTAGAGGATTATCACAGAATTAGGCTAATTTCCTTTAATTTAAATGTAATTGAGGAAAGAGAAAACAGTAAAAAACATAAAGTCTTAGGGATCTTCAATTTGCTAATGTGTCCTGATGTGGGTAAGAAAATTAATGGTGTAATAGTTTGTACTTTGTATTTTTAAACTTGATATTATGCTCAGAGCTTCATCAACCTAGTGCATATGGACTCTTTCTTGACTGCTTAGTAGTAGCTACCACCTTAAAATGTGTTAGTAAAAGTTGCTTATTTGAACAAGAGTTTGAATAGATGACAAAGACAATGCCTATGACGTCATGTGTTATAGTACAAACATTGAATATATTGATTAGATGGAGCCAGGACATTGTGAACAGACCTGTGCTCAATGATCATACAGAGAAAAGCTGAACATTCTATTTGGGGACATGGATACACTAGAAATCATGACTCATTTTTGCCTTTTACTCGAAGTATAGAAATTATTTCTTGAACTAAAAGAAATAGAAAATATAGGGGGAAAGAGCCAGCCATAGATTTTCCTCAGTATTCACCATATTATGTTTTGAATGAAAGGCTGATTATTATAACTTACCAATCATGTTGTGCTATAATGTTCTTTGTCACTTGAAGAAATCCGTGACTTGTCTCCACAAGGAAAGCTAAGTCTTGTGTGAAGACCTTCCTGTAGAAAAGCTTCCCGGACTGAAGGCTGTCCAGCATGGCTTTGCACCTCAGTGCAGGTTAAAGGAAATAGCCTTTGCAAGCCTCTGACGGTATCTCAGACATGACTGTAAAGGAAAGAGACTTGAAGAAGTAATTCCTACAAAGGAATTACTAGTCTACCCTAAAATTTTGAATTACACTGATAGGAAAATTAACTTGATCTAGCAGTTTTCTGATTTTTCCACAAGTTTACAAATATTATTTCAGCATGTGGTAACTTCACTAAGAACATAAGCACTTCTCAAATTTACAAGAAGTTTGAGAACCAGATCTTTTCACTCAATCCTTTAAAACAACTGGGAACTGACACACAAAGACAGTTCAGTTAGAATCATTTTGATTTTGCTTTTTAATGACATTATCCTTCTCATTTTTACTTTTAAAATTCAAAATTATAATTTTATGCTTTATAATTTTTATTGTTGGCTCTTTGACAGCCTTATGTGTGTATAAAATCCATATCCTCTCCTAGTCGTGATAACCCAGTTTAAGACTCTATTAGCCCCTGCTGGGAAAATGGTAGTATAAAGCAATTCTTTTCTGGAAAGAGTAAATCATTATTTGTGGTATTCTAACATGTATAATATCCATCAGATATACAAAAATAAGAATTTATATCTTTTCAAGAGCCCAAAGAATTGGTTTTATTATCAAAAGAAACCTGGAGTATTTAAAAAAAAAAGAAAAGGAAACAGAGTTAGTTTTCCTAATTAGTACGCACTGCCAACTTTGCAGACAGTAAGTAGATAGAGGCTGAAGATATGGCTGAAGAACCAAATGCATATATGGTACTTATGCTCAAAGGAAAAACTTGCTAAAAGTAGTTGAGTCATATGAAATATCTCCAACACCCATCTATTTCTTTTTGTTTTTGTTTTTTGAGACAAGGTTTCTCTGTAGCTTTGGAGTCTGTCAAGGAACTAGCTCTTGTAGACCAGGCTGGCCTCGAACTCACAGAAATCTGCCTGCCTCTGTCTCCAAAGTGCTGGGATTAAAGGTGTGTGCCACCACTGCCCCGCCAACATCCATCTCTTTTCTATAGTAACTATACCATTCTCTTACCTACAATAGAAAACTACTATGTATGTTACAGAAAATAAATGCATAATATGTTGGATATTCTATTAAAATATTGCTGCATTAGAACTGAAAATAACTTTTATTAAATGCTTTACAGTCTTAACTTTAATATTTGAGTATTAGATATCTATTAAATCCTTTATTATTAGCTCTTTGCTATTTCCTAACCAATTGATAATTCAAAGTTTTCAGGACTGTTAGCAAATACACCAAAGACCTGAGTACTGAAACATGTCTGGGTTATTTTACTTCCACTGAATCATTTTGGCTAGCTTTATTTGGCTTTGATTTTGTTAGTTTCCCTCTCTTTCCTGCCCCTTCATTTTTGCTGAGCAGCTTGCCTACTAAGGTCAGGTGGAAACTATAACTGTGACAGTGCACACCTGTAATCTCACCAAAAGAATCTCAAGTTCAAGATTAGCCAAAGCTTTCTGGTGAGAATCTGTGTCAAAACAAAAGAAAACAAAAGGAAAACCAATATAAACTGACCAGGGATAGTGGCTCATACCTGTAATCTCAGGATTTGGTAGGTTAAAGAAGGGAACTTGACATGATTTTGAGGCCAGTCTAAGTTACAGAAAGAGATGCTGTCTCAAGTAAATAAAATAAAACAGAGCAAAACAAAACAGAGCAAACTCCAGAAGTCAGAATTGGCTAGGTATGCTTAGAGGGGCAGTGACTCTCTCAGGTCTTGGTACATTTGACATCCAGAGCAAATGATAAAGATGCGAAGATGCATCTACCATTGTGAGGATGTAAAATGTGTCTTCTGTCATGTATGAACTGATATGCACATGTTAAATTTGTCTTCTGTCATGTTTGAACTGACATGTACATGTTTACCATTAATTGCAGCATTCCCCAAGACAGATGAGATTACTTTCACATTGCAGAGAAGGAAATTGAATCTCCTTAAGTGGTAAAGTGGAGATGTAAAGTCTAATCTCTCTGAAGCTAGCATCCTGAGTTTTCTAGCTAATCATTCCTGTAAACTGGTCCTCAACCTATCAGTTCTATTTTAAGTCATTTCATTTGTTTCTGTTAAACAAAATAACCCGTGAAAACATGACTAATCACTTTACTTCTACTCTAGCTATTGTGTTCAATATAATATGAACTTCTTTTCACAGGTATATACATGCTGCAATTATTGTGTTCAATATAATATGAACTTCTTTTCACAGGCATATACATGCTGCAATTATTGTTCAACTCATGAAGTATACAGAAAATTCATTCACATGTACTTTATAATTTGAAAATTATGCATAAGTACAAATGAGATCGCTTAAAGAAAACAGGATTGTGCCAAAATCTCTATTCAAATAAAACTATCCAACTAGTTTATATTCCTTTTCACATGTAGTTTTTTGCTTGTTTTTTGTTTGTTTATCTGTATTTAAAATTTCACTTTTATATTTTATTTTTAGAAACATTTTTTTTTTGCACACAGAAATCCAGCAAGAATCATGTAGTTCATACAAATTGTCTTAAAATAATGTCAGTTACTGCAAATTTCCATATACTTTTTATGTCTGAATTTAAAAGAAACCCATTTAGTGTTATATGTTGATGTGTTCTAAAAACTAAAATCTGGCCACTAGGCATGCTGCATTTTTTATATAGGTAAAGTTTTTTCTTAATTCTAAACTTGGCTGAATACATTTTGTTTGACTATTGTCTTCAAGGAGCCTGGTGAGAGTTAAGGAGGTGTTTTCCTTCTAATAAATAAAAACCACAAGGTCTTTGATGCAAAGATTGTCTAAGGAAAGAGAAGCTATTAGTGCTTGGAGTTGAACGGTTTTGGTGACAATGACAACAACAGATGCACTTCTCCCCCCCGCCCCCCGCCATGTGCTAGTATAGGCAAACAGAGTTGAAGAATTGACAGAGGAGAACTTAATGAGATTGATTATGCCAGACACTACTGTGATGGTTGCAACATTACCCTCTTATTAGCCTTGAGGAGGTGTATCTTTTCCCACCTAGTGAAAGGCTTACTTTCCTCATGGACATGTTTTTAAATATTAGCAGACATAGGACACATTCCCCACCACGTGCAAGTTTTCTTGAAGAGAAAATGCACAGTGAAGGTAAGGAAACAGATAATGTGGTTTTTGTCTTTATTTATCGAATTAATACAAGTGAAAATAAAACCTGAGAACAATTCAGATCACAAGGGAGACAAGGTACTATTGTTGTTCAAACACAATACTGTTAACAAACAGAAACCTTAGAAATTCAGGAAAAAAGTCTTACAATATAAGCTCTCTTTGACAGAAGAAAAAATCTGTAGCAGGAACAAGTCTTTAACCAGAATGATACTTTTGCTTTTGGCTCTTTCCCCATTGACACAGTTTCCCCTAAATTTATCCCTACCCCAAGATTTTGTTCTTATGAAGAATATGAAGAGTGCATTGGGTTCTACAATACAGTAAAAGTCCAAAATCCAATACCGCATACACAGCCTGGGTGACTCCTTGGGCAGTTTCTACCCACTAGTGACCCAGAAATTCATTCTGCTGCTCTCCGTTGCTTGAATAGGCTGTCAAAAGATCTGCTGTGGAAGCCCAGAATTGACGGAACTCACTGACAGATGATGCCCACGTTAGAAAGTCACACACTTACACCTCATAGCCGACTAACCAAAATACCAGTTGAAGAGTCCCATTTAGGTTTAATGAGGGTGTAAATACAGAAACGTACATGAGCCTTGTTAAGGGCAAATATATCCACCACTGGCAGGATATATACATATACAGGAGGTAACAATATTTATGTCAAGAGACATAGAGAAAAATTGTTCATATCTAAAAGCTCTTTATATTTTAAATATGGGGGAATGCCTTCAGAAGCAAAATATCAGAAACATGCTTTTCCACCTACCAATTATCATATATGAATTTAATTCAGAACACTGTAAATTGCTAATTTCACAGAAAAACTGCTTAGCAAAATGTGATCTGTTCCCTTCACAGTCACTTGAAAGATGTAGCAGTTTTTTTTCCATTTTACTCTTTTTATCCAGTTCTTTGAGTTTTCATTTAATTTATCACATATACAAGGCACACATTCAATATTCCTGTCCTCCAAACCATATCCTGCTTGTTAAATTGAAGTTCAGAACCCATTTCAGGGAAGCCCCTCAAGGGAAATTTCCCTCAATTAACTACGGCTTATTCTTTGATCCACCCAGCACCTCCCTTATCACTCCCTGTCAGAATTTTTCTTTGTATGTATTCATATTCACTGAGTACTGACCTATATCTTCTTTTCTGACAGATTATAAAATTCTCAGGATATAAGTTGAATTTAATCTCAACTACATACTTTAGACTCTTTATGCAGCACTAAGCATTTTGGTTGGAAATGTCATTGACCTATATACAAAGATTTGAAATTACTTTGATAGATGCAGAATCTCACAGAGCCAACACTAAATTCCTTGATTAATTTCTTCCCGTTCATCAAAGAAGTATATTTGAATGGATGAAAAATAAATAATTTAGCAGTGTGTCTTACAGCTATTTTCAGTTTTGTAATAATGAAGGAGAAATTGGGAGAAAGGTTGATACTCAGAGACACTAATGTATTCACAGCTTTCCAGAATGCATTGTGAATAATTTTAAAGTACAAAAGTAATTAACATTAAACAGCAAATAATAGAAATTTTATTATCTCCAAAAAACAGTGCACACAAAATGGAGCAGTGAATTGGATAAAGGTTGTTGCTGAGAGAAACTCACTATGTTTGTTTTTCAGCCATGGGAGCTTGCTAAAAATTCTAATTCTCTCAAACTCAGATATTCCCAGGTGGTAGTGCGAAGACACTCTATCAAGTTACAGCAGAGATGTATTTTTCCTAGTGACTTAGTCCTACTGGAGTGTTTCTTTGTTTTGTATCTTTTTGTTTCATTCTTCTAAGATCACATATGAAAGATTTTTCCTTTAAGAATGGGGAAGAAAACAACAGAATGACTTTCTATATATACTGACGTGTAGCTCAGAACATCAGATTCTCCTGGTGTTTGCATATCTAGCACTTGTTCTGCTCCTGAAAAATGTTATTTTAATTGGTCCAGAGTAGAATTGAATTTTGAGTACAACCAGGTTCTTATAGTGTAAATCTGGAAATCTGACTCTATGTTCTTACCTGGAAGTAGATCTGACTCTTTTACTTTGTGACTATTTGAAATGTATTAAGATCCTATGGAATCCTACCAATAGTTAATACCATCTGATTCATTTTGGAAGTAGAGTCAAGAAAATTCAAACAGAAAGGTAGCACCTAAGTCTGATTAATTGACTGCACAAGTTTCTCTCTTTCTCTCTCTCTCTCTCTCTCTCTCTCTCTCTCTCTCTCTCTCTCTCTCTCTCTCTCTCTCTGTGTGTGTGTGTGTGTGTGTGTGTGTGTCTGTGTGTCTGTGTGAGTGTGTCAGCACTTTGGAAGAGTGGATTTAGTACTAATATATAGACACATATGAACATAGTGATAACACCCCAGAAATGTTCATCTGCTTTGACTGATACCATTTACTGCACAATTGCACATGGTTAAGCATGTTCCTTTGCAAGTTCATAAATGTTTATTTGTTCCTGATTTTCTCATCAAAATGCATAATTCACTCTCACTCCCTGAAGGTTTATTGCACATTGTTATAGTTAAATTTGTAAGAGTTTTGATATTTGAAGGTTACAAGAATTATTCCCTTAATATAAAATGACAAAAACAAACATTATAATATGAAATCACAAAATTTGGGATGAGCATTGCCTTCACAGATGAGTGACCTGTAGTCAGGTATCAGGCTAACTGTGCCTTTTTTTAATACCTTTTTAAAAAAACACTTTTTTGAGGCAGATTGAGGAAGGTAGAAACAACTTGTTTCACAATGGCTGACTGGATCCTATTATCCTTTAGATTGAACATGACTGAGTAGGGGAGGGCCCTAGATCATCAGTCAGGAAGAGAGCAGCATATGAAAATGTACGAGCAAAACAAGTAAAGCTGGTAGAACACTAATCAGGATTTGAATAATCAGAGTTAGAATCTGGGACCTTAGAAGTACAAGGGAGATGGCAGTCACCAGGCAAAAAAAAAAAAAAGGTAGTGGTTTCATGAAGATATAAGAAGGTATGGGATGAGTAAAAGGGACTCAGGGCTCTACTGGTATAATTTTATATGCGTACTAGAAAATATGCAGAATAGTCATTGAGTACTAAAATAGTCCTTGTATTCTTTCAGTCCTCTCTTAACAAATATTTATTAAGTATGTAGTATGCACATGCACTCTGGTAAGTCCTGAGGAAAACATGAGTTGGTGGGTAAACGGCGATTTCCGTGCAACCTCCCTTTCTAATATCACCTAAGTGTATCACGGAGGACTGCTGAAGAAAACTATCTTTAAGGCAGTTTGGAACAGTTTCCTCTTTGTTAGGTTTGGAGGTGGGTGTCTTAGGTTATTTTTTATTTTTTTGGCTTTGTGTAATATTGCACAACCTGACACATTGTTCGGTTTGAGTGTGTATTGCGGCAAGCATCACGAATAAATATTAACTTCTGCTATTTATTTTGCTCTGACATGTGACCGTTTTCAATTGTATAGCTCTCCTGGTACTGTTTTCCTTTTGGTAAAAAGCCCCTGACTACAGCTGGTGCAAAGCCCAAACTTCCTGAATAACTCACCAAAAAACCTGATCCTGAAAAAGTGGGTTGAGAGGTACTGCCTTTAGCAAGGGTCACTTGAGTACCTTTGTTCTGGCACTGGGTTCTTGGCACTGTCTACTGGGCCCAGGAATACCTCTGATACCCACTGATTCCAAAGAGTGGTAGCAATCAGGAAGGGTCAAGTTTCTGTCTTTCCGCTTTCAAACTATTGACTCTGCTGTAATATCTAGTCGTGGATGAAAGTGTCAGTCAATCCTATGCTGCGGATTGTATTCAGTGGCTGCATAATGTCACTACTGCTTCATTAGAAGTCCACGCACAGAGCTTACAGAGGAGCCATCGTTGCCACAGGTGAGATCAGAAGTTACATTCTTCAATCAGGACCTGAGGCAGTTCTTTCCTCTAGGTCTTAGGATGCAGGGCTGTCTGAGCTGGGCTGCACTGTAACCTTGTATGATCTAGGGATCAAGAGCCCTACTTCACATAAAATAAAACTGAGTAAGATTACATTTTATGGGCTGGAGAGATGGCTCAGCGGTTAAGAGCATTGACTGCTCTTCCAGAGGACCCGGGTTCAATTCCCAGCACCCACATGGCAGCTCACAACTGTCTGAAAGGGATTTGACACCTTCACACCAATGCACAAAAGATTACATTTTATTTGAATTGTTTAAATAAAGATATTGATAATATTTTTGATATTCTAGTGTATCTGAAAATTAACTTTTTATTCTTGTTCTTTTGAAGAGATGAGAACATTTTGTGCATTTATAAGAGTATTGTTAAATCTAGGCAACCTTCCCAGTGTGCTTCCTGAATCAGATGGTCCTACTATAATCAATATTAGTTTATACTGATGTCATCCATTTTTGCCATTCAGAATCACTTTGCATTGTTTTAAGGCATGAATTTCTGTTTTGCTTTTTTTGATAGGGATAAGTAAGACTCCTCACAGTTCATAGATAATGTCATGTTCTCACTACTCTCTGTTTTCTCTTACTTAGTCTTGTTCATCCTGATTAGAAAGCATGGACTTTTTTCCCTATTATATTGTGAAAATCTAAGAGGTAGATATCAAGATTTTTGTTAATTTATTTGCTTTATGACAAAAACAGACAGACCTAAGAATGAAGCAAAGGGAAGGATCATAGAGGAATACCTTCTCATAGTAACATGGGGAGCAGTCTCAAGAAAGATAGTGGCTATAAGGGAAAAATTATGTTACCTTACAATCACTGATGCAAATGCCTAGAAAAAAAAATCAAGTAAGCCAAGCAAAGGTTTATCTTAGCACGTGATATCAGATCATGACTTAGTCTTATTAACATTAGACTTATCATAAGGTGGTATGTGATTGATGGTAGGGATCCAATGGCTTGGGAGTTCTCTTCTGTTTGTGGTGGCTGAGAGAGACATAAAAAGATACTGGACTGGCATGACTAACTTCTCTTGACTATTTACCTCCTAAAACTTTCACCATTGCTCATTCTTGTCAGACATTGATGATAAGACATTTAGTATATGGGCCTTGGGGGACATTTAAAATCTAAACTAAAACATATATTATTGCCATCTCCGCACTGATTTTTATCCTTAAAGATGGTTACCTTAACTACCTCTAATCAAAACAATTTCTATGAGTTGTATTTTTACTGTAGCCATCTACCATGGAGCAAGGGAAGTTCCATGAAGAAAGAAGTTGTTCCAGGATCCTCTAGCTAGTTTTCATGAAAATCATTTTATCTTGCTCACTGAAATTAAAGGTCAGAAATTTAGTCAAGGTAAAGCAAGGGTGAATGAGAGCTCTCTGTTGTCTGAGATATTGTACAGGACATCATGTCTGAAGAGACCTTGGCAGAAGGAGGCTGGAATCATCTTGAGACAATTTCACAGTATTTGATGTTCATAGTGGCTGAATATTAGTTGTAATGGTTGCCTGATGTAACTACTCATCTGTCCTCACATGATTTGAGTCCAGAACTGCTAAGGCAATAGCATTTCTTTCATGCTTGCTTCTAAAAAGTGTGTCTTATTTACTAGGTCATTAAATATCATGATCTCAATTTCCCTGCATTTGGGGTTGCAAACAGCAGATCATGGCCTAAAAGATTTCTTTCCAGCTATAAAAGGAGGATATTGTCACACCTACCAATAGAAAGAGGGTTAAATAATTTGGGTTGTATTTTAAAGCACTACAACTAAACTACAGTGAAGCTTCTTCTGAAACCTAACATTTCTTAAAATTAGTTACTCTGACTCCTCCATATGTTAATTGAACAGAACTTGGTTCACATAATTAACCAAATAGTTTCTGAGTCAACACTAATATGCTAACTCCACAAAGAAACCTAACATATTGCATGATCTGAATTATATCTAATACTACTTCTCTAAAATTTATGTTAGATTGATTAGTCTAATATTAGGTGCATGCATGTTTGACTCCATGTCTGTATGTTTACCATGTGTGTATATGGTAACCACTGGGATAGGAAGAGGCCATTGGATCACCTGGGGGCAGAACCTGAATCATTTACAGAAGTAGCAAATGCTCTTAACTGCTGATTTGTGTCTCTAAAACTTCATAGTTTCTTATATATTTATAACGCTTTATTTTCTTCAGTGTTTTCTAAATTTAATTGGGGCTGGAAATGCACCTCAGTGAACATAATGTTTAGCTATAATATACAAATCTTTTGTTCAATCTTTAGAACTACATAAGCTGAAGTTGATGGTGCACACCTATAATTCCAACACTCAGAGGTGGATGCAGAAAGATCAGAAGTTCAAGATCTTCCCTGGAAGTATATTTAGTTTGAGGCTAGCCTATGCATCATGAGAGCATGTCATAAAAAGAAAGAAATTGACAGACTCCATCTAACAAATAAGTGAGTGTGTTTATGCATTCAGATATATTATGGTCTCCCAATACTTCAAGTTATGTGATGGAGTTTGTGTCATGTTCTATTTATACTACCCAACATCCCACTTTTCTTGCTTTATTAGGGAAAAAGCATTCTATTTATTATCAATTACATGTACAAAGGTGTGTTTAGGAGGTTGGAGGGAAAGACGTATAGACAGAAATTCCACAGAAATACAGATATTTTATTTGCAGAAAATTTACTGAATGAGCAGTTTCCTGGAAGGAAATTATATTTATATTTTTGTTAGCCGGGATTTCTGGGAGTCAAAGCCTATATGAAGTTTATGTCTCTGTAATAGGTGAAAGTTTGCTGCATTTCACATTAAAGAATTCGAGCAATGGCTCCAAGTCCTAGGAGTTTTCTACCTATTACCATGTAAGGAAGTTGGGAAATAAAAATGCAAAATTACAGAACAATTAGAATGTTAAGATTCTGGGCTATTAATTACGTTTATCTTTCCATGGTAAAATAACATAATCAAAAGCAACTTAAGGAAGAAAGGTTTATTTTGATTTACAGTTCCAGAGGGATAAAGACCATTAATAGTTGGAAAGGCATGGCAGCAGAAGCAGGAAAGAGAGATGGTGTTTTATCCAGAGAAAGTGAGCAGGAAGTGGGTTAAGCTATAAATCCTCAAGCTCACCCTTAGTGACATGCTTCTTCCAACAAGGCTCTACCTCCGAAATGTTCCTTCATATTCTGAAACAGTACCACCCCTGGGAGGGGACAGAATTTAAATATGAGTCTGTACGGACATTTTGTGTTTAAACTACCAGAGACATTTTTTCCATTTTTTCCTATTGATCATTTTTCTGATTCTCTAATCTGTTTTTCTGTGATGACTAAAATTGTTGAAACTATTATCCCTGTAATTTATTCAGTGAACAACCTTTGGTTCATGGTTTAAGCCAGTCTTAGATAAGAAACAGCTTAGGATGTAGGAAGATCAGAAGCATTAAGAAAATACCAAGTTTTAAATGGATGCCTAAAAGTGACAGAATAATATGGGCTCAAATTACCCTGAACAAAACAAGAGAAGCAATTTGTAAGGGTGATAGTAAGGAAGCAAATTTTTTAAAAAATGGAAGCAGGCAAACAAACAAAAAGTCAGGTATATTTATGTCTTCTTGTCATAAAGATTTTAGCAACAGACCATGCTTATTAGAAGTTAAGTTCTCCATTCCAAAGTTACTAAAGTATCACAGAGAGTGACAAGTCACTAAGATTAGTGAAAGACCGAGACAGAAGCATAAGAATTCCCAAGATTCTGTGAGCCTCATACACCTGTCCATTTGGGCATCAAACTGTTTATGCCTTGTGATTATGACTTACACACTCTAGTTTGGTTTTCAAGGCCCTTGTCCTCATTAAGTCTCTCAAGCAGTCATGAATAGGCTTAGATGAACTACTGGAAGCAGTTGTAACTTTTTTAAATCTTCACACCTTTTCAATCCCTACATAAGCAATAAAGACAGAAAACATAAACTGTGAAACAAGACTTAAAAAATTATTGCTTATTTTAAAAGCATACCCATATCAATGATTGGCTTGTTGCAGTCATTATGTTCAAATCTGTGGGTAACAGTCTCCATTTTATTGACTAAACTATACCTCCATCAATAAAATTCAAGTTGTAATCACCCTTTTTATTAATTAATTTTCTTACTTAGACTTGGACCATTATTTCTATTGAATCACAGAGGATGGATAAGTACAATCAGTCCAAATAGCAGTTAATTCATGTAATTATTATATAGAATCAAGAACTAAAAAGTACTTATTTACTTTTGACAAAGGAAAGATTTAATTTTATGATAATGGTTTAAACTTTATTTGGGAGGGATATGTCTTCTATATTTTCAAATCTTAACAATATCCATTAGAGCATTTATTGATATTATTTTGTTAAGAACTAGAGTTTTGAATGTGTGAAATTCTTACGATTACTTCAACCCTGTTTCTGTCAAGCTTTCTCTTTAGGACATGAGGCTCTGAGTATTGTATCATTCACTAAGGGACAGAAGACAGAGGTAAGGAAACAGCCCTTATAGAATTACAAAAATGGTCTTAAATGTGTTCCTAAATATAATTTATGGAGTATATACATGACAGAAAATGAAAATACATAAACATAAATATATTATAACTATAAATATATTATATAAAATATATTATAACTATAAAATTATATAAAATATTGGTGACTTGATATTTTGTAAAAGTAAATAAAAGATATAAATATAAAATACAATTACTTTCTTATTAATGTTACAAACATAAGTAAATACAGGTAGAAAGTTGATGTATTGGCAGACATTTAAGTCGCAAGATTGGAGTGTATTTTTAATTTATGTTTGCCAGTAATTTTCATTTTTAAATAAATATGTAGCAAATATTTATTTTTAAAAATCTGTTTCTTTCACCTGTTTGATCGCCTTTTTTTCTTGGCTTTCTAGGGTATCTTTGAGGTATTTATTCATTATATTGGAGAAGGGAATAAGATATCTACATTAAGGGAGTCATTTTAAGATTGACAAGGGGATCCCAGATGTTCCCAGGGATGTCCTCAGCTAGGTACTTGGGCAGCAGAGGACAGGGTGCCCGAACTGACCTTGTCCCATGGTTACATTGTTGAATGTCTTGATCGTCACCACAGAGATTTCACATAATGGATGGGGATGGAGCCAGAGACCCACATTTGTATCAGAGCAAGGGACTGAGCTACCAAATTGGACTCTCTGAATGTGGCTGCCAATGGGGACTGACCGAGAAGTCAATGATAATGGCACAGGGACCTATCTCTTCTGCATGTATTGGCTTTTTGGGAACCTATTCTATATGGATGCACATCTTCTTAGACCGAGATGGAGGGGGGAGGGCCTTGGGCTTCCCACAGGGCAGGGTATCCTGCCCCATCTTAAGGAAGCAAGAGGACGGTGGATGGGGTATTGGGGTGCGGGAGGGCCTGGGACAAGGGGAGTAAATGTAAATTTTTCTTTTAACAATAAAAAAAGAAAAAAATCTAAACAGACAATAAGACTAACATCTGACGGGTCTCAAATTGAACTATTCTTAAAAAATGCCAATATTCTTTGATTGTAACCCACATTTAAAATAGTGTACAAATTAGAAAATATGAACAAAATGAGCATATACTTTTATCCTAATAATCTACTTTTTCTTTTTGTTTAATCTGTAAGTCTTTTCCTTCTCACATTCTATATTCTTTTACTCTTCAGGTGAGCATAAATTACTATCCACTTATACATAAACTGGCATGTATGTAAATACAAAATTTAAATTCATTGTTTATTTGTAATGTTTATTTTACTCAGGATATTATTCATCATTAAATTTTCTGTACTTTCATATTCTCACTAAACAGCAAATTACAGAAATTGTACTGTTATTTGTTAACAGTAAAGCATGTCTGTGACACAAATGTATTACATTTTTATCATCCTATATTGAATAGCCTTGACCGCCTATTCATTTTGTTATACCAAGGAATTGTCACACTTAAATCTCATATATATATATATATATATATATATATATATATATATATATATTCTCTGATCTCTGCTGCTTTGTTTTAAGGTTAGACTACTAAAGAGAGATTTCTATGCTGAAGGATAAGAGCACATTTAATTTTAACAGATACTACATTTTTCAAACTGTCTTTAAAACTCTGATTTTATATTTGCCGGTTGAGTCTTTATCCTTCTAAATTGCCGCAGGCCTCTTGAGTGTGATGTGATGTCTTTCTGTTATTTTAATTTGCATTTATCTGATTAGCAATGGATTTGAGCAACCTTTTTATACACTTGATCATTTGAAGATGTTTGTAATGTGATTCTTCATTTTTTTTTAACTTTGATTCTCAGCTCTACACATTTTAAGGGTCCTATGTGTATTTCAAAAGCAACCTTCTGTCTGTGTTCTTCAATGCATGCAATTTTTTCAAAGTCTATTATATGTTTTTTTTGCTTCTTTTATCTTTTGCTTCTAATTTATGTGCTTTATCTTTTATAGTTTCTGGATTTTTGGTCCTAGTTAAAAACAAGGTCACATTTGAACAATGTGCATATTGTCTCTAAGTTTTTGCAGCAGAAATATTAGTATTTTACCTTCTGTAATTATGTCTTTAGTCTGTATGAAACCTGTTTGTTCATCTGTAAGATATAAATTGGTAATTTATTATACCAGGCTGTGTTAGTCATCGATCCTTTCCTTGGTGAACTAAAATGTGAACGTTGGCAAGAATGACTATTTATTTTTTGTGGAATAATCCTTTTGCATTCTGTGAATATGTATTTCTCTCATTGGTAAATAATAAAGCTGAATTGGCCTATAGCCATACAGAAAAAGGCTAGTAAGGAAAGTCAAGTGGAGATACAGAGAGAAAGGAGGGAGGTGGTGGAGGAGTGAGCCAGCTGCCAAGGAAGTAAGATGTGCTAGAGAACATGTAAAGCCACAAAGTCATGTGGCAAAACATAGATTAAAAGAAATGGGTTAATTTAAATAGTAAGAGCTAGTTCTTAAATAGCCTGAACTATAGGTCAAATATTCCATAACTAATACAAGCTTCTATATGATTATTTGAGACCATGCAGTCAGTTCAAAAGAAAAGATTCATCTCTGTTTACAACATTTGGATTGAATTCTAGAGTATTTGCTCTTCCTTTAGATCCATCTATGTATGTCACACAGTTACCACAGCAATTTGGATTTTACATTTTATATCTGTGTATTCTATTTACTTTTACAAAATTACAAAAAGTCACAAGTATTTTATCTAATTTTATGGTTATATCTAATATGTGTTATGTATATAATATATAAAATACTAAAAAATTTTAAGAGAATGTTTGTATTTATAAAGATTTCCATAAAAATTTCTGACTAGTAGTGAAACCCACACATTAATTTCAAAGTATTTAATATTTTATTATAGTTTTCCCATCCAAAAAGATTATTTCTTTATCTATTTGTTGAAAAAATTGTTTTATGTCCTTCAAGGAGATTTTATAATTTTCTTTATATACATGAATTTTAAATATTTAAAAATATTTCTCCAAATAAATCAAAGCATATAAAGACAACCTATTGCAATTATTCAGGCACATCAAATTTTATAGGATCTGTTACACAGGACCCACAATAACAAATGAAATTCAGATGTGTGTGATTATGTATATGAATTTGTGTCAGTGTGTGTTTGTGCTTTTCTAAAGAGGTATATTTATAGTGCCATCCTTTTGACTGCAAATCTCATGATGTCATTTTTTTTTACAGCTGAGTAATACTTCATTGTGTAATTGTATCATGTTTTCTTTATCCATTCTTTGGTTGAGCGACTTCTAGGCTATCTCCACGTTCTGGCTATTATGAATAAATTTGCTATGAACATAGTTGAGCAAGTGTCTTTTTGGTATGATTGACCATCCTTTGGGAGGGGTTTGGTCCTGCCTCAATGTAATGTTTCAGGCTTTGTTGACTCTCCATGGAGTCAACAACATGGCCCTACCATTCCTGAGGAGTGAATGGGGGTGGCTTGTGGGGGAAGGGTGGGGGAGATGTGGGAGGAGGAGAGGGTGAGGGAACTATGAGTAAAATGAATAAAAAATTTTAAATAAAGAAAGAAAAGGTATATTCATTTTCTCTACATCACAATCCACATATAAATTATGGGTTTTTCTCTCTCCCATCTTTAACTATGTGAGTGCAGATTATAAGCTCATATGTCATTAATCTGATCTATGCTAAGTCAATGGCCTTATGTTATCATTCTTTACACACCTTCATTAGCCATAATAGTAAATAGTACTTTGTTCTAAAGACATTCATATAATCAAATATTTATGTGAACGTTTAGGACAAAATATGTGTGATAAGTGATGCACATGTGATGGCATAGAATTTCTTCTGTGCTCTCACTGTCTATTCTTCTGTCTAACTACCCACCCACAGATTTTCTATCTGTTCACAGATACCTAAGATGCACAATGTATTAAAATTTTAATCAAAAGTTTTTATATATTTAACTTATTGAACACCTAAGAAAATCCAAATTTGAAACATTGTTTTCTAGTTTATGGACAAAATTCTAAAAACAAGACTAAAAAAAACATGCAGCAAAACAAACGAAAATCCAAGACATCAATAAGTACATATCAAGCTATTTGGTTGCTAGAGACTATGGATCCACACAACTATTGCAACTAGAATCTTGCTCTGTAATAGTGGCTGCTTCAATGACAAGCAAAGTACCTATACTTATAATAATAGAAAAGATGCAGAGTTGTACTCTAAACGTAATTTGCCTAGCAGAAATAAATTATAAATATGGGTTAAAGTTAAATATGAGAAAACTCATTTAGAGGAATGATCAGTTAATAAGGTTTTCATCACCATTTATTGTTTCCTGGGTTATAGATATTTATAATGTCCAATAATAGGAAATATTTTAAGAAAGGAAAATTCTGGGCTTAGATTTGATTTCCTCTATGATGCTAATGAATTATAGAAGACAGTATAAATTAATCTAGCAACCATTCTTTCATAGACTACTACGCATTTTATATTAGCAGGCTCTAACAGGGCCAAAGTTAATTCTTAAAATAGGGAGGCGCTACTGTCATTTAATGAGTAGAGATTGAGCAAGCTGCTGACCCTGGGTCCCTACAACAAAGAATCATTCAGTTTAAAGTACAGTTGTTATGCTGAGAAATTCTGCTTTACAGAGACTTTGTGACAGTTAAATGAAGCACTCAGTGTAAGGCATATGCCGAAGAATACCTAGGCTTTGGTAAGCACATGGATGGCCATTGATCTGATCATTGCTAACCGTCTGAAGTCATCCATTTTCCCCTACTCAACCATGGGTGGAACATTTGGTATTGCTGTGGAGAAGGATAAAGTGCAAGAGCTAAACTCTGCATGCAAAATAAATGTCACTGGGATACTAGTTATGAAAAAACTCCTGCTAAAAGTTAGCATGCCAGCCATTCAGATATAAATGTTCATTCTCCCGTAATTTTGTTTCTGGCTATTAAAACTTTCAAATCAGAATTAAGAAGCAAAATAAGCCTTTTACAACAATTTCACCAACATAATAAAATAAATGATTCCCCAAATATCTATGGGGATGTTTTTTCCTTCTTTTTTCTAGCTATAGTACAGTAAACAATGTGACATAGTTTATGAAATACCTTCAAGAAGAGAAAAAGAAAACACACATTCAATGAGTTAACTCTGTGAATACCAAAAATTATATGAATGTATGCTATTTTTTGAGATTGATGAGGCACCTATTTGTTAACTCATACTTGGCTTTGTGTAGTTCAAATTCAATTTACTTTGCAATAAAATCTTTTGGTTAATGCATAGGTTTTGCGCTACTTAGCAATATATATATATATAATATATATTATATATTAGTGAGAGGTTAATATTAGATTAGTTACCTTTACTGAGCTTATTCATGAACAACTTAATTGTATCAATTTATCAGTGATGGTGTTTAATTGTGGTACCTAGACCAAAAATACTTAGAGTACTTAGAGTTCACGCAGCACCAAGAATCTGAGTCTGAACAACAATAGGAGCTTTGCCATAGCCTTCTAGATGATTCAGAGGCACAGTGAGGTCTTTGAGCGGCTGTTATGCTAAAAGAAGAAATCAGAAAGACTAGCCAACAAAAGAGGAAGCTGCCTTTAGTGACTCCTAACACTGAATATTTCATGGGATTCATTTTGTATTACTCAAAACAGTTACAAACTCAATTTACCTTTGCTGTGAATATTTCATCTTGTCTGAAAAAAAAGGAAAGAAAACCAAATCCACAGATTAATTTACCCAGATTTCCATCTTCTACTAGACTTACAATTGATCTGGTAGTGAGTGAAACATAGGATCCCACATTTGGTTACCAGTGTGAGATGCTTCCTGTCTCTTTTTGCTCTTTGAGTAAAGCATTAGAAGTAACATGTGAAGAAAGAGATGAATTTTAGGTTTAAATAAAATTCTACAACAGCTGAGTGATCTTGGACACATTAGAGTCCTCTTGTTCTAAACTTTCTAATTGATTAAAAGAAAGTAGATTAAGTGAATTTAGATAATTTATAAAAGTAGATATGAGATATAAACTACTTAATACAAATGGCTTAGAGAGATAAACACTCAAGAAAAGTAAAGGTTTATAGTCATTTGAAATGTTTTCCCCCAACTTTAGTTCTAACGGGAACTAAAGGAGCCTTAGTGACATAGCCCCAGACAGCGGTGTAGCTCATGAAATCTCTTATGGTTCAGACTAAGTTCACCTCTTACCTCCATCTCAGACACTTAAAGCTGTCACGTTATCACAACAATTTAAGGAAGAAAGTGCTCTTGTGTTCTCTGGCATGAAGGAACTATTCTTGCAACAGAATTTGTTTCCTCAAGTTACACACCAGGAGACTGTTAGGCACAGAAGGGAGGGTGGTAGAAGAGAGCAGAGCCTTCTCCTCAGCAACTCTGCTGGAGATGCAGCTCTTGGTTAAAAGACTGGCTTGAGCTGTTAGTTTATGAGTCCATTGACTTGCACTTGGTTTAGACTGTCACCCAATTTTCTCCTTCCTCCTATGTAAGCTTAGCCTGTGCCCACTTCTGGAAAATCCCAACCAGGCATTCTGTTCAGGTCTGGTTGTGTAATCATTATGCCAGGCCATAAGGGAAACTGCTCCTCAAGTCTCAGCAGGGTAAAGATAAGAGACAAAAACAAGAAAAGAACTGAAGTCAGCCCTCGACTGAGCACCAGCAGTGTTAATCCTTCCACTTGTCTGTGTTCCTTAACCTTTTAATCTCAAATTCAGGAAGAAGTGCTGAGTTCTTGACGGCTTTAGCTAATATTTTTGTGCTAAATGTCTATTTTTTCCTCTGGTCCAATGTGATGTCTCTAAAGTGAGAGAGATGAGAGAAAGAGAGGGACATTACATCTTACTTATATAATTCATACCTTTCTTTTGTACCTTTACAGTAATATATGAACATGTACAACCTCTTGAAATTGTATTCAGTCATACTTCAGAAGTATCTAGACCTATGACAGTCTAATAAATGACCCTCAATTTTTATACTTTCTTTTCTTTCCTTCTTCTTTCTTCTTTTGCTTTTACTTTTTATTTTACTGTTTGTATCTTTTAAGTAAAATAAGTCATGGTTTTAATTCAGGATCAACTGGTTTTAATTCATTTCAATGGGCTTGGAATATAGCAGAATATCACTGTGTGTGCGGAGTGAGGCATAATGTGGTGCACATTTAGTAGCAGCCAGAATGCAAAGACAAATCAGCAAGAATGAACCAAGTTCCCAAAATATGATCAGGCATTTTTTTCTCAAAAATTTATGTCAATTCATTGCAATGGAACAGATATTGAAGCTAAGTTAGGATTTTTGTAAAACTCAGAAAAAATATGGGCACGAACTTGTTCTTCCTGTTACTGTTCATGGTTTTCTCAAATTTCAGTTTTAAAATATATTTTAATATTTATTACACAGAATTTCCAAATGTTCTTAATGTATTCAGGAAAAAGAAGGACGGACACAACAAAAGATTAATGCAAGTTTCCTTGTTTAATAAAACGTGACATTCAATAATCTTACATTTATTTTCAATGCAGAAAAACTTTGAAAAATTAGTACTAAGGATGAAATTCAAAACTGAAGGTCAGGGGTCATGATGTGCCCTTTCTTTATTATATTGCAAAACATTGGTTATCTGGAGATAATGGAATATAAAATTTCCATTAATTTTATAATGGAGCTATAAAATATGGCCATTCACTAAATCAAGGAATGTTACTGGATTCTTATCATCCCAATGCTGATATATTTATGGGGTATTCAGTGCTGAAAATAAAAGCATTACTGAAATATTCAAATTTTAGTGAATTTCATTGCATTATAAAATTGGTATTATAAAAATATTCATAAGGGGTTGTCTTAGTTTTCTGTGACTCCATAATAAAGGATCATAAAGTGTTGGCTAAAACAATAGTAACTTTTTCTAAACACTCTGTGACATCAAGTAGAATTTTAAACAACCCAGGAAACTACCAATCCACGAAAAATTCATCCTTACCTCTTCCCAGTTTCTGGTAGTTCCCAGCAGCCCTTAGATTTTATTAGCTTAAAGGTCTTACTCGACAGTCTCTATCTTCATTGTTGCATGGCCTTGTATTTGTCTGTCACATATGTGACTCATAAGATCAATATTTATTGTAGTAACATGACATCACAATCCACCATGACCTCATTACAGCTTAATGGCATCTTGTAATTGTGTTCCAAATAGTTTTACAAAAAGCTGGCTGGACATAACATTTGAGAAGACACCATTCTATCCCCTAAAGGAAGATATATGACTTAGAGTAGAAAAAATAATTTTATGAAAACGCAGGATATGATCATTAGGTGCTACTACTAAAGAACAGAAAATTTTAATTCCATGTAAGGAGATACTTAACAAATTGTTTGAATACTTGATAAGTAAGAAAACAGAGCAGAGAGTCTACATAACTCCTATGATCTTGATCTTGCAAGCTTAATCTCAAGACTCTTGATCTTTGGGTGAAATTGTTCATTTATTTGGAAACAAGAGATGGCCATGGTTCACTATTAAATACTTTCACCACATTTATTTGATGACAATGAAAATTGACATCCATTAAGACATTTATAGTCATTTATTCACATCACAGTTTAAACAAAGTCAATGAAAATCTGTATGTTCATTGACTAGACATATTAGACTGTTAAACATCTTTCCAACTAACTTCAATAATAACTCAGATAAATGACTTCTAATATATCTACAAAGTTTTAGAACATTAGCTAAGTAGGGTAGATCACTCTTGTTGAAATAGGAATGAAGATTTGTCTATTATGGAATGTAAAACATAAAGAATTAATTGATTTAGCATAACTAACTAGCAAATTATAAAATTAGGATCCTGGCATATTGATCTGCAACTTCTACTTCAAGCCTCTGTGTTCTCCTGAGGAGAAGAGCCAAGCAATGAGAGCAGAGACAAGGGTCAAAGCGTTAAGTTAAAAACAAAACCCACAAAAAAAATGGAGAGAAGGTATTAGTGAAAATCAGAGGTAGGTGAGTAAGAGTAAGAAACTATTTGATAAGGAAAATGGAGAAAGTCAGTTATCCTACAGTATTGAAGAGTTGGGGACTGACTTATTAAGCATCCTAGTTTACTTTCTGTTGCTGTGACCAAAAGCAACCTGGGAGAAAAGGGTGTGTCTTATCCTTCAGCTCATAGTCTATCATGAAGGGGAATCAGTGTACAGACGAAGTGGAGGCCTTAAAGGGACTCTGCTTATTGGTTCGCTTCCTTGTTTTGCTTGGCTACTTTTCTTAGATAATCCAGGACCACTTGGCCAGACATGATATCACCATCAGTGGGAAGAGCATTTCACACATCAATCATAAATCAATAAAATCCTCCCATAAATGTGTCCACGGAAAATCTGATGGAGGCAACCCCCCCAACTGAGGTCCCCTCCTCCCAGATGACTCTAATTTGTGTTAAGTTGTCAACAAAAGCAGCAAACTGACTTCTTGGTGACACAGAGTATATTTAGTAACCTTCCTTGAAATAAATTTAAAACATTGTAGTTGATTTTAACTGGTGAAATCCCGATGACAATACTGGATACTGTGTTTGACTCTTGTCTTATAAAGCATCCCAGGTGATTCATCATTACCTCTTTATGCTTCATCTGACTAAATGTGCAACCAACAACAAAGATGTCCATAAAGGGTATGGGGGATGAAACAGGAACCAGGGAAAGAAATATAATGACTATTGTTTGTTCTCAGCCCCCAGGAGAATCCCCTGACTTATGCTGAGCTTTTGCTCAATGGGAGAGAAAAAGTATTAGCTTTCATTGTTTTAGACTATTACAACCATAGGGCTATTTGTCAGGAAACTCAATGTTAGTTATATTTTTTAAAAATTTTTTATTGAGATCTACAAAAATGTAGATGTAAATGTGCTCCCCTCCCTGCCTCTCCCCTCCCTTTCAATCCTCCCCCAAGGTCCCCATGCTCCCAATTTACTCAGGAGATCTTCTTTTTCCACTTTCCACATAGATTAGATCTATGTATGTCTCTCAATGTTAATTATCTTAACAAATAACTTGGATTTTGTGATTTCAAGGGACTTCATAGATTGTGTGATTTATCACCCTCTTTACATAGTTGGAAAAATAGCTAGAGAGAACTTTTCCCCAAACAGCTCATTATTAGTTAATCAATACAAGACTAAAGTTCAAAATTCCTACCAGAGTTTGTATGTTTGAGAAAGCCAGTAGAAGTAGCAAAGCTCTAGAACAATAACACCCTAGAAATGTATTTTACATTTTTTCTTAATCTGATGTCACAATTAAACTATGTAGTGATATTTCTGAACAAAGGTGGCAAGAACAGTGTTAGTGTGGAGAAATGCAGATTGTACTAGAAATATTAGACATACACATGCCTTAATAGAATCTAAAATTCAACAAAGAAAGACGAGAGGCTGACTTTTTCCTGAAACAGGTTGTCTACAATCAACATAAAGGAAGGCAACATGCTGGGAACCTGGAGACAAGTCATTTTGGAAGCTGAGGCAAAATGGCAAGTTAGGGACACAGACGAGTTAGGCTAAAGAGAAGTTTTAAAATGAATAATGGACTGAGCTAT
>JAQHUG010000195.1:2786491-2800622 GCA_028555095.1 Dicrostonyx torquatus | reverse complement strand
AAATGGATGAAGCTAGAAAACATGATTTTGAGTGAGGTAACCCAGACCCAGAAAGACAATTATCACATGTACTCACTCATAAATGAATTTTAAACATAAAGCAAAGAAAGCCAGCCCACAAATCACAATTCCAGAGAACCTAGACAACAATGAGGATCCTAAGAGAGACATATATTGATCTAATCTACATGGGTAATAGAAAAAGACAGGATCTCCTGAGTAAATTTGGAGCATGGGGACCTTGGGAGAGGGTTGAAGGGGAGGGGAAAGGCAGGGAGAGGAGTAGAGAAAAATGTAGAACTCAACAAAAATCAATTTAAAAAATCAAAAATTAAAAAACAAATAATTTAAAAAATGGTCAGATGTAACAGTTAATAAAAGAATATATGAAGAGGTTAAATTAAAAAAATTAAAAAGAAAGTAAACTTGGTGGTGTGGGAGGTCCTTCTGTCTATGTGTTGCTTTTATTTGTTAATGAATAAAGAAATTGCCATGGCCTGTTGATAGGGAAGAATGAATGAATGGTGGGAAAAGAAAGACAGACAGACAGAGAGAGAGAGAGAGAGAGAGAGAGAGAGAGAGAGAGAGAGAGAGAGGGAGAGAGAGAGAGAGAGACCATAGAGAAGCCATGGAGTTGCCTCCAGAGTCAGACATGCCAAAACTTTGCCTGTAAGCCACTGTCATGTGGTGATACACAGATTAATGGAGATGGGTTAAATTAATATGTAAGAGTTAGAAATAAAAAGCTTGAGCTAATGGGCCAAGCAGTGATTTAAATAATACAGCTTCTGTGTGATTATTTTGAGTCTAAGCTATAGGCTAAGTGGCCAGGAACCAACAAGTGGCCTTCTGCTACATACTTGGTTTTTCTCTAAAAGCTTCCATGTGTGTTGGGAAATGTAGACTGGTAGGGAAGACTGGGAAATCTTGATATTGAGTATCAGAGAAAAACTATTCTTGAGAAGCAGAGATAAAACAAATGGAAATTTCAATCGAGAAATTTCAGGTTCACAGAGAGAGAGAGAGTATTAAATGTATTTAAAGACCCTTAAAACCATAATTCCAAGATTTGATGTTCAGTATTCCATATTTTTTAATTTGAGTCCAATAGTAATCTTTGGGCTCTTATTTTATCTTATTCCCAGGGTAGTCCTACACATACTGTTACTTTAGACCTGCATTCATCAGCATAACATAAAGATTCCATTTAGCAAAGAAAAAAGAACCACTACATTTTACTTAAGTGCCTTTAAAAAGAAATCAACAAAAGTTCCCATTAAGATGGATGCTTTAGGGAAAACTGAAACTTCTTGAGACCCCCAAAGTGAAACTTTTCATTTTAAATGGAAGCCGAAAAGAGTTTTCTATCATTGCTCGAAGCCCTTTCCTTGGCAGCAGACATCTCAGTTTTGTTTTAAACATTAACTATGAAGTGTAGCTGAAACTAATTTTGCATAAAGAATGTCTCCCTAGTAAATTAAGAGCAGCAATTCATTTGCTAATGAAGTACAGCCTTTCAGATTATACATAATTAATGGATTGACTTCCCCTCGTGCTGTGTATATCTGCAAGCTTCAGGGTTGGATGGGATTCTGGGTATGGAAGCTGTAAATGTGGCAAATTATCTTCCTTGGTTTTTTTTTTTTTTTGGGTAACAGTAATCATGTTTTCCTGAGAATCACTTATTCATCTCTCCATGTAATTTGGCCTTCCAGACTCAGTACAGGGAAAATCCTTAAACATAAGCCACAAAATTTAGAGTCTTTGTCTGGCATCCTGTATGAACACTAAAGGAAAGTAAAATTTTTTTAAAAATCTTTTCTCCATCAACTCTAAAAATGTCATCTCAAGTCACCAATGACCATGACCTTGTCATTTGAATGAAAACATTTCCCCACCAAAAAAGAAAAGTATCAAACAGGTCTTTAATAAAACAGTTCTTCCTTTGTTTCAACGCTGAATATGACGAGTGCCTGTTTTATACACTGGAGAGCAAGAACTGAAAGATGAATGCATTATCTCTTTATTAAGCTTCCAGTGTAGCTAACAGGCTGTGACATTTCAATCATCAGTTTATTCAACAGATCCCAAATGAGGATATATTTCTTCCAGCTATTTTGAAGCCTTAGAGATATAGTGATGAGCAAACAGAAACACTCCCCAAACTCATGGAGCTTACAGTTTATGAAAAGGAAGATCTTAAGCAAATAGCTGCAGAAATATTTATTTAAAACATGTAGCATATTCTGAGACAGCATACATTAGTACTTGTATGAAAGAGAAATATTGTTAAGACATGATGGCAGAAATTCACTGGCCATGACAATGACTCTAATGTTGTATGTTTCAGGCCTTATAAAATATCAGATCTAGGACCATAAAGATTCTACTGTTGAGTTAAATGTTCAAAGTTTCCACTGCCATTCCCAATCCTCCTATGACACTCCCTGCTAGCCTAAAGAAAAGCAAAATAAACTGATGAAGAGGAGCTGTGGGATTCTGCCTAGAAAACAGAATGTGTAATTAAGTGTTGATGATTCCAGCCCTCCTGAGATCTGTGAGAACTTGGTCAAATCTGAGGCAATGGCTTCATACTGCCAACAGTTAGGAATTTTAAATAATATAAGGTTCACTGAGGAAGAGTGACTATCCATAAATAATTAAGAAATTATCATACATGATTAGCATATAATATTACTTCTAGGGAGACAAGAATGAGACTTTACCTAAAGGATGCATCACCCAGAATATAAATGGGCAAGGCATGTAGAAAAGATTTTAGAAAAATGAAAATGATTGGTCCACTTACTGTATTTTATTATTGATTTCAGTATTATTTCAGTGTGAGTTTTGAACCATCTAAGTACCATGTCTGGCACTATCCTATCTTCAGTGAGTATTATAAGCCATTATCTTGACTGGTTGCAAGGATTTGATGGGAAACATATGAATTTGCATTTAATAGATAGAATGAGTTTTTGCCCTTAATGTCTTCTTATGTTCCAGTCCTTTCTTATCATTGCTCCTTCATGAATTATTATCAGAAAAAATAATGCTTCATTTGATTGATTTCTTTCTTTAAAAACAAAACTCTGCATAAAATGCTTTACACATCTAATCACACAGAAAGTTTAATATATGGGTGGCTATCACTTAACTGTTGCTATAGGAGGAGTGTCACTAACCACATTCTTGCCCGAAGAGCCGACACTGACACTTGGGATGCCTTGTGAAGACCTGGGTATACTCATCAGTATATGGTTGTTTACTGCCATTCTTCAGCAATTATGACAAAATAGTGGAATTTTTCAAGCACACTGAAAAGACACTACAGCAGAAGTAAAACAATCAGACTAGGGATATCTAATAAACAGACAAAATAGAAGTGGTATGTAAAGAAACAGAGAAAAGTGACTAAAATAACGTAAAAAGAAAGCTCAACTTTGCCTCTTGAAGGTTCATCAGATTTAGTTATGTGCTTTTCTATGTTATTTATAATGAATTTCAACTTTTCCAAAGGAACTCTATTTTCCAACATTTCACAACAATTTCTTTATTGTCTATTACCAGGAATACATCCCCAAATCATAGAAATAAACTACACAATCCTTGTTAAAGCAAACATTTCTAAATTACAAACTGGCAGAAGTTTGCTATGGTTAAAGCAAGAGTAAAAGCAAATAATTGCAAATTAAAATTCTTCCTGCAAAAATTGAAGCTGAGTTTAAGTGTTTTGTATTTGTGGTTATAGATTTTTCTCTTTTGATTGTTATGCCACCTACAATTCTGTCCTTAACCATCCAATATAGCAGTTTTCATATTTCTATCACTTGATGAAACAAGTATCAAACTTGTATTAAACAAGTATCAAAGCAAAATGTAATGTACAGGCCCCTTGGATGGCTGTTTTGTATGTTGCATTGGACAGAGGGATAGACAAAAGAGAGGAATGCAGAAATAGACACATGAGTACTAATTCTCCAGCCATCTGCTCATCTCTCCTAGGCATACATAGAACAGCTATGCCAAGGCTGTGTAGATTATACTATCTTACTAAATTGAAAACATATATATTTTTTTAATTTCCCGCCATCACAAGCTTAATCTTTTATTGAACATTTTCCTTTACTACTCACATCAATTTACTTATCAGGTCATATTGATTTTGAAATGTGTCATTTGCTTTCCCTATCGGTGGATATAGACATAGATCATCTTTTTCATGGATTGCTGGAGTGGTATTCAGGTTTTGAACTTCACATCACAGAGCATATCCAATGGTTTCCATTTATAGTGTCTTGCCTGAATGTGTGTCCATGTGCCATGTATGTGCATGATATCCACAGAGGCCGGAAGAAGACATCTGATTCCCTGAAACTGGTTATAGACAGTTGTGAGACAATAGGTGGGTGCTAGGAATCAAATCCAGGCCATCTGATAGAGCAGCCAGTGTTCTTAACAATTAAGCCATCTGTCCAGCCCCCCATTTCATTTTAGAAGAAATTTGTTCAAAAACATGATATCACAAAGTATGATATAGCAGAGAATGATATTCTTATAACCATCAAAACATCGCATTTTTCTTCAGATGGTTTTATTCTTAATAAAGAAGCTGCTAATGACAAATTGAATATTCCTTTGGAAATTCTACTCTCACTTCCATGCAAGTACCACAGAAACCCAGTGCCATGAATTTTGAGATAATTCTCGTAGCCTAAACACCTCCCATGGCATTACTTTCTAATATCATCACAATAGGTATTAAGTTCTAGTATAAACTTTTAGAAAAATACAGATATGCAGAATGTAACATTTTGAAGTATTCTTAAGACTTTTATGTTATGCATGATCTATATTTCTTAAATTGCTACTCAGTGTCTCTGATAGAACAACAGCACAGAGATAAGAGGGTATTTGGATATAATTGAAGGTATAGAAAAAAATAGGTCTCTCAAATTGATGTGTACAAGAAACTTGATTCTGATAAGCATCCAAGAGAGTTCAGAGCAGATTCTGCCTAGAACTCTCATAAAAGGGCTCAGTATGGCTCTTTTGATTTTCTCCATGGGCAAATATAAGTACTAAAATAAGGGGGTTAGCCAGGTTTTTTGACCTAGAGGGCAATGAGTTATTAAATGGGTATTGATTTAAGCCACTAAGTATGCAGTAATTTGTGAGACAGCAATAAAAATGAATATAAGTGATTTGGACTAGTATTCAAATTGGTTTCTTAGCTTGGCATTCCATAGCCATGGACAGTGTAATATGAACACTTTCTGCTGATGAACAGCCCAGGCTTGGGATGCAATTTCTGCTATGAAACTATTTACTCCCTTAAGTTCTAGAATGTAAACATTTTCCTTATATTTTCTTCCATTGGTTGATGGAATATAACCAACTCCTCTCTCTCAAGTGGGCAGGTATCAGATTTATTCAGTAACTGAGTTTCAGGTCCCCACTTCATGGAGGTCCATGCCACATCTCCCGATTCCATTCAGGTATTAAATCCCAATACATTTACCCAAATCTCTACCCAGGGGAATATAACTCCAGGTCACTACAACATCAACTCAACATAATGACTGCTGTTGAGTTCTTCTGCAGTTCCTGGTCAATGTTGGCAGATACTGATTGTGCTTTTCCTGGCTTCCCAGACTCAAAATAATTACACAAAAAATTGTATTAATTAAATCACTGCTTGGCCTATTAGATTGTGCATATATTTTTAGCTAGCTCTTACATCTTAAATTAACTCATTTCTATTAATTTGTGCATCACCACGAAGTTGTGGTCTACTGGCAAGGTTCCAGCACCTACATAGCATCTCACTGACCCTACCTACATTTTTCCATCATTCAGTTTACTTTTCTTACCTAGCTTCATTCTGCCCTATCACAGGACAAAGCAGCTTTTTTTAATTCATTAACCAATAAAAGTAACATATAAACAGAAGGACCTCCCACACCAGGCCCCTGACTATTTCTTCATTAATCTTTGGAGTATGGAAATATCTTAAGTATCTTAAGGTATAACTTTTGTGTTTTCAGGTTTAATTGAGGATTATTTGTCTGTTGAGTAGAGGCATGCCCACACTTCAAGATTACTTTAGGATACCATCTTTAAAAAATGTTTTTCCAGACAATAATAAACAGAAACTGTGTCTCACTTACCTATGTGACTACAGAAGTTTGACTATATCCTCACTTATTTATGTATTTTTAGCTACTTTCCTTTAAAGAAATCCTAAGCAAACATGAAATGAACCGTGGTTTTACAATTGGAAGAAGAAATGTATCACTCAGTTTTGTAATACTGGAAATACAGATGTATTCGACAATTAAAACCTTTTTAGTAGAACTGGGTGCAGTGAAAAACTTCTGTGAATGTGTATGTCTGCATGTTCATGAATGCACATATGTGTGTGCATTTTATACTTTTCTGAACGAATGTCAAGAATTAAGATGTTTGTCAATTAGGTGTTGCCTACATCCTCTCTCATGGTTTAGAGATGACAGTTGCCATCTTGTCAAAGAGAATTCCATTGGCAGATGTTTGAATCCAAATGTCTTCTTCCTATGAACATGCCTGTAAATACCAGCCTAAAAGCCACTCTGAGAAAGACTTTCCCATTTTCTTACCTCATTGAAGAATCTATGTCTAAACCCAGGTGCTCTATGAGGTAGTAGTGGTTAGAAGTTGGACATATGAATTGGATGGGGATGGTTTCTCCCAGAGTGGAGATACCAGGGGAATACTGACCACCAAGTGATCCAGAAATGCTTATAGTAAAAAGTCACACTTACTACTTCTTGATCTAAGAATCTTGATTAAGACTTCTGGAAAAAAACAGAAAACATATGACAGTCTTCTATATAAAGAATAAATGGGCTTGTAACTTTAGATATGCTAAAATTTTAACCTACCCAAAATAATAGCATTTAATTAGATTTCTCTATATTACTCCAAGTGAAATACGTATCCTCCAGGTGATTGTACACTGTCAAATATAGAAACTTACGGATATAAATACAGTGTTCAGCTAACCACTTTCTTACCAGTTTAGGGATATTAGGAAAAAAGGGAAAATTCAATTGTTTTATTTTCTTTTTTAATATTCTAGTATGACTCCAAGTGACTCAATTTAAAGTAAATTTTATACAGATAAAAATCCACAAGTAAAATTTAAGTAAAGTTCTGTTTATTTAAATATTTCATTAACTATTTCTACAACTAAGATTTTTCACATAATGCTTTCAGGACTAGTTTGGGGCTGCTTTAGATGAATAATTCAAGAAAGAATAGAAAATAAATAGCAATCTAGAAATGATCTTTCTTGCAGTAATAAAAGTAAATTACTCACTCCAACGTCCATACTATACATCATAATTATATCTATAGGAAAAGCCAGGATCAGGTGCTAAAATGAGAATAGAGTTTGACAACCACTTCAGTGAATCTCCTGGAGACAGATATTTCAGCTCTCTCTCTCTCTGTCTCTCTCTCTCTCTCTCTCTCTCTCTCTCTCTCTCTCTCTCTTTCTCTCCTTCCAATTTGACAAAGACAAAACAAGACAAATGCTTCATATACCATAACATAATATCTTGTCTGAAACCCAGAACAGAGTTTCATAATCAAAGACTTTGGATTGTAAAGTGTAAACACTTTGTGCATAAATAAAGAATATGCATAACTTTAGGTGAGGTGAGATGAGGCTCAACTGTTAGTTAAGATCAACTAACGTTGAATTATACCACAAAATATAATAAAATCAACTCTAATATCTTGGAGTGCTTGGATTTTAGAATTTTGAATACAAGGTACGGACTGCCAGAATGGGGAGAAATAAAAAGATGAGATCCTCAAAACTGAAAGGAAAAGTAATGTCTTCCCATAAATAATACAGAAAATCTTGACAACTGAGTTATGCAGATAATTATAGATTTGTTTAAAAACATCTTCCAACTGCTTTTATCCAGCTCTTGCTGTGGGTGTTGGGATTGCCCATTTCAATGGTGAATTCCATCTGGCCAGGATGGAATATATTCTACTCTGATTATCACTACATAAATATTCAGATGTCAAAGGTAACCAACCCTTCCAACTGCTTGGCCCTGTCCTGCCTCAGATTGTCTGACTTCTCTTTTCTTTGGGGGAAAACAGTATTGTTTGGTAGTAATTGGACACTGTCTTTCTACAGGGAGTCGTATACCCAGATGCCAACCAGAGAGAGCTGAGGGGAATCTGATTTGCAGCTTAAGTAAAACAAAGTCATTTACTTCGTTTGTGGCTTTGCAAAGGCAATTATATCAGAGCAGCTGCTGCATACTGGATTCAGGCTGAAAGGCTTGTGTGTGTTGAGGGGAGGGGAGAGTTGGTATGTGTGCTTAGCATTTTAAATCAGGTATAAATCATCAAATTTTAAACTTACTTTAACTCTTTCAAAGAAACTGTCATTGGAAACATACTAAAAGAAGAGAAGAAGTTTTTATTAAAGAATATGTTTATTATCCATCTCTGCTTATCATTCCTGTCCCCTTTAATTCTGGGATAAACTATCATGAGTTAAATGTTTCTGTGCACAGCTCTGGGCTCAGGGTATCCTGTTATAACCGAGCTTAACTTCACCACATCTTGATCTTCTACTAACGACATTTGTCACAAGTCAAATAAACATTTAGCTGTTGTGCTAAATGGTCTTCCTGACAAATCCATGGCCTTTGTTTTGACTTCACTCTCTGTCCTCCTGAGGCTGTTTTCCTTAATCTCACCAAACCAACTCATAAACCAAAGACTGGATCTTGTAGAAAGAAGAGGATCTAAAATGTTTCTATTAACACTGCTGCTTGAAATGCTTCCTCCTTTAATTTAACCTTAATAGTTTCTTTTACCATCTTGCATCTTCCATTAGGAAAAAGTCATCATCTTCAGAGGTGACAAACAAATGAAATGACTACCCATGGCCACGGTGCGCTAAGTAGCAGCTTATTATGTTCTGGTGCGTGTTTTTCATTATGGCACCATTTCTTCCACCAGAACCCTCAATAAGGCAAATCTCGAAGGGCCCCTGAGGAGTCCATGTAGGAAGAAGCAGCCTATTAGGTAGCTCTGGGCAGATGGCAGGCTTCTGAGGTGGCATTAATGAGGCTGAGTAATGCAAGCTGACAAGGACTGCTCAGTGGGGCTTTCCTGGGGCCATGGATATGACAAAGACAGGCTCCATAACAAGCATAGTTTTCTAAACAATCTGGGGCTTCATTGAGTGGTTGATTGCTATGGAGAAGAGCTAGTTCAGAAGGCCATTTGGGATGTGAAGAAGAAAATCTCCCAGTTGTTAGAAGAATGTGGATTGATGGTTTTATCAATGGTGGGTTTATTGGTATTCATACCCATCATCCCGATGCAGCAGTGAAATCTCTGTCTAGACAGCATCATGAAGAAGTCGTTCAATGGAAAATTGTGGTTAAAAAAAAGATATACGTAGGCAACTTTGTGACTGCCAAAAATGTCTAGACACATCAAAGATGAGAACTGATGTTGTCCTACATTTATTTGTTGAACTAGTCTGGTACATAACAATCCTGGCTGTAATGTTTGGTATCTGTTTAGAGTCTCCTGGTGCCTTCAAATGCCCTGTATATAAAAGAATGGCTTTGGAAGACAATCTAGAAAAGTGTTTTATTTGCATTGTACTAGGTTGAAACTAGATGGTAGACTATAGTAATTATTTTGATTTCACTAGGTAACATATGTATAGAAGCAGACTGAAGATACAGTCCTCAAATTAAGGCTTTTGTAGAGGTGGTATAAATTTGTTGAAGAGAGTGTAGAAGGATTTGCATGGAATGAAATGAAGAATTCCTACACAGAATTGCACCTTCAGTCTTGGTCCTCTCTTCCTGAAAAAATGATAGTGTGTGTAAGGGGCTGCTCTTAAAGGGACACTTGGTGTTACATGTACAATTAGACAGTCCTTTCTGATTATGGGACTTTCTGTTTCCTGAGGACTTTAGCCTGTTTATGTTAATACTGATGTTATTATTATTTATTGGTGGAACAATAGAGGAAAAAGTTTTTTTTTTAAGTATTCACTTGGCAAATGAAAAGGAAAGAAAAGCCTAGTTATCAAGATTTATTGCAGCCATGATAATGACTATGCTCATTCATTTCCACTTGTTTCTTCACAGGCAAAAGTAGTGCTGATACAACTGTGTTCATATTTGAACTCAGTTCCTTGTATCAAGTCAACCCCATAGCTGCTTCTACATCAAGTCATCTATTCATTTGAAAAACCAACCAATTTTATGTCTCCATCTTCCAGGTCTGTTTTAATTTGACTTTCAGCATAGTAACTAGAAAAAATTCTCTAAACATGAATATGATGGTAATCAACACACCTTGTGATGAAGTCCAGAAACTACCAATCCTCTTGTCAATTTTACAGAATTTATTTAGTTTCTTTCTTTTAAAATTAAATTTATTTTATGCATATGTATATTTTGTATGCATAAATTTCCTTGTGTCAGTTGCATAGACGATAGAAGTTCTTATATATTTCAATGTTTTTATCTCTTCCTGAAGGATTAAATATATGTCAAGAACTTATATTCATGCCCAACCCCAAACAAACACTTATATCCCAAAGTACGCTGAACATACATAGTGATTTTATTGTCATCTCTGAGAATTATGCTGTATGCTGTCCAAGTGTAGTTTTTGAGTTTGCACTTTAAATATGGAAACATGAGATCTCCATCATATAATCAACACCTTCATAAACTAGTGTCTGTCATAATCAGATTTAAACACACACACACACACACACACACACACACATGAGTGCATGCACACACACACACTCACACTTACACAAATATATACATGTTTCTGTATAGATTACCCAAATGCATACATGCACATATGTGCACACAGAGGAAAACACACAAAAAGTACACACAGAGAGACAAAAACAGGTGTGAACCCATTCAGACATATCTGCTCACAGACCTCTAGTGAAATGATTTTGCAATTTTAAATCTTTTGCATCAGAATGGTTAATTTTGATAGGTGACCAAATGTTAACAGGATATTAGAAAATTTGAAGTATTTGAATAAAAAGTAAATTGTCTCCATAGAAAATATAGAAAAATTTCCAGATTTTACAATCATGAAGCTTTTTTTAAAAAAAGATGGTGACTTTCTTTCTGATCGTGCATGCAGAAGCAATTCTCAATAAGTGTGGAAGTATACAGATGGACCCATTACAGAACCTTGGATCATAGAAAATAATCATTTTCAATTCTGTCATGAATGCTTAGGTTAGGCAGTTACTGTATTGAAGAAGAGACATATTTGCGACCAAGACCTAAGGAAAACTTTCTACAAAGATGGTTAATTTGAGATGCACACATGCAGAGTTATGTCTAACTACTATTCACTGACTAACTTTTGGAGAAGTGATTCCAAAGATTACTGGGGTCAATTTCTCTATGACAGAGCTATTACAAGAGTAGGAAATTTTGTAGCCCATCATTCGGGCTCATACTGGACAAAGTCGTGGATCGTTCTGTTGCTCAGTGGTTCCGTTCAGAAAAAACAATCCTACAGTACAGTTTTTCCTAGTGAAATTTCTAAAATAAGAATTGTGAGATCAAGAAATAGTAGCAATGAGTGCCACTGAGATTGAATGAGAAGAAATGCTGTATGAAATGAGGCAAAATTCACACCTACACCGTTTTGGCAGTTTTTAACTTTAAAACACCATCATTGTTTCTGCTATTTTGGGATCTTTCCCCTTTTCTCATGTTAATTTGTTCTCAGTACAGATCTGACAGCAGCAGAGCCCCCATTGTATATCCCAAGCTATCAAGAGGATGGGGAGGGTGGAAGTCTGTTCCCTGAAGCCATTTGTCTCAGAGTGTAGTGCAGAATTATCTTTAATATGAATGAGAAGCTGGAGCCTCTTGAATAGGCAGATGGAGTTTTGTTTCGTCCCCCTAGAGCATAAATGTGTCTGCTTCTTCGTTTTTATGGTTTTGCAAAGCACATTCATCATCTTCATCGCTGTTTTGTTTAACCTTGTTCTGCCATTCTTTCCAATTACTCTGTTTAGCGATTTTGAGTTAACTAATTGGCTTTGCTTGGGCCTCCTTTTCACACATTTCCATCCCGTTCCACGTGTAATTCAAGTCCCATTAGCTCCCACTCCATTGAAATCCACATAGGACTCATAAGACTAGTTGGGCTGCTGGAAACAGGTGCAACTGGCCAGATGGCTGGCTTGCCAGGAGGGCAGTGAGGACCAGGCAGCTCTGCCGCCAAATTTACACTGTCAGGCTGAGACTGCAAAGGGTTAGCAGAAGGCTAACCTTTCATTTAATTGCTATTGTGTTTCTGTTATTGCTTTCACCTTTGAAAGCAAAGGCATATTTCTCTCAGCATTAAAGCCAACTTAAAGAAGCAATTAACCATCTCAAGAAACATCAGGCATGAAGCGTTATAAGGTGTGCCACTAAGACACTGGTTTTTGAAACAGGAAGTAAGTCAGTTCTATAAATTATTGGATGCTAACTGGCTCTGAGCAGCTATTTGTAGACAGCAGTTTTTCTCCTCCTTGGAGTGTCTTGTTCTGAACGCAGTATCACTCTCAACTTTCCCTGCCTCCCGACCTACTTCCATTTTTCTAATTCACATTTTCACTGTTTCTGTTTTGTAATTTAACGCATGTATGCAATGAAATATGATTATATTTAACCCCTTTTGCCCCGTCCAATTCCCTCCCCCTCCCAATTTTATGTCTTTTTCTTTGTCTTGATAACCACTAAGTCCTCTTCAGTGT
Organism: Dicrostonyx torquatus; assembly: GCA_028555095.1. Classification (NCBI taxonomy): domain Eukaryota; kingdom Metazoa; phylum Chordata; class Mammalia; order Rodentia; family Cricetidae; genus Dicrostonyx; species Dicrostonyx torquatus. The sequence goes on along the minus strand of JAQHUG010000195.1, from coordinate 2,787,787 downwards.
TGTTCACTTGCACATAGGTGTGGGGCCATCTGTTAATGCATGGGAACCTTACAAGTGGACAAACCCTCAGAAAACAATGGCTTTCCCTCTCCCACGTACTATCCATTGCCTCAGTATGGGGTAGGGGTGACTAAGGGAAAAAACTGAAGCAACATGCACACTTCCACTGCGAATTAATAATTTCAACTTGTACTCTGCATCGTTGTTTTCCCAGAGTATTACATCCAACTGCTCTCTGATAGCCCAAACGTCTTTTTTGGCAAAGATGGCATATATATAAATATATATATATATATATATATATATATATATATATATATGACAAATATGTGTGTATATATATTTAAAATGGCATCTTCCTTTATGACTATTGATTGGTAAAATTTAGTGTTAGCTGATTACATGTACTCCATCCCTGACCAGCATACTCTTGCCATCACCCTGTCACTGCACCCTTATTCTCCTTTGTTCTAATGACTTGTTAGTGTCCAACTCTACTTTGAAATTATGGCCATTTTCTAAGATCTAGAGTACAACCTTTTATGTCCCTAGTAGCCATAAATTAGCTCTTTTATCTCATTTCTTACTGTACTCTGTACACTATTAACATAAGTAGTCAGCATCAAATACTGATTCATATTTGCATACAGGTAGAGTCAGGCTGTTTGTAGCATATATCCAATATATATCTATTGCTAATATTATAAATAATAAATGCTCTCAATATTATCCCATCTTAGAGGTTCCTTGGCAAGAACTCCAAGATAAGAATCAGAATGATAAAATAGGCATGGACAAAGGAGTGGTAACGTTCACAATGGAAAATAAAGGCAGCTATATGTCCTTCTTTGAAAAATGAAAACATTTTCATCTACTAATGCTATAAAATTCTCAACTTCTACTCAAACAATGCTATGTTTCACCACAAATCACAGTAAATTCGCTTTTTGTCTTAGTCTCCTTTGAGTTTAATTTTCTGTATTTCAGACTCATTAAGCAGTTAGATTGCACAAACTCTGTTCTAAGGATGCTGCAAGGTGTGGCATAATAAATTTAATTTCCCATAGGAATTATGATCATCCATAACTGAGAGAAGCTAGCAGAAGTGTAACTGCCCAGCCTTGCTGGGCCTTGCCACCATCGCCATAGCAAGACCTGATTTATCACCCTATGTGTCGCTCCAGATTACTTTGGAGCAGGAACATTGGCATTTATGGTCTTTTCAGTGTATGAACAAGAGAAAATTTACAACGCTTCTTTTTTTTGAGCTTATTTTTTTTATTGTTAAAAGAAAAA
>JAQHUG010000195.1:2729106-2743585 GCA_028555095.1 Dicrostonyx torquatus | reverse complement strand
TGTCATTTATATTAGTTTAATAAAATGTTAATTAGTCAGTAGCCAGGCAGGAAATATAGTTGGGGAAACCAGACTAAGAGAATTCTGGGAAGAGGAAAGGCAGAGAGTCAGTTACCAATCAGATACAGAGGAAGCAAGGTGAGAATGCCTCACTGAAAAAGGGTACCAAGCCATGTGGCTAAACATAGTCCAGAACTATGAGTTAATTTAACTTGTAAGAGCTAGTTAATAATAAGTCTGAACAATAGGCCAAACAGTTTATAATTAATGTAAGCCTCTGTGTGTTTCCTTGGGACTGAGCAGCTGTGGGACTGGGAAGGACAGAAACTTCCACATACACATTTCCCTGATGCCAAATAATATTGATCATTTCTTTCTTTCTCAGCCATTTGAGATTTTTTTAATGAGAATTCTCTGCTTAGATCTGCCCCATTTTTCAATTGGATTGTTTGGTTTGCTGATGTCTAGATTCTAGAGTTACTTATATTTGGGATATTAGTACCCTATCAGATATGAAGTTGATAAAAATATTGTCTGTAGGCTGCTGTATTCATAAGCCAAACAATGCATCTCTGAACAGAAAATGACAATAGAAGATGATATAATAACTTTGTATTATATGATGTGTTTTAATTATACAAGGTTTTAGTAGTCTAAGAAGATAAAGACTTAGGGAAGATTTAGAAATACAAACTTTGAGGACATGTGTGATTCATTTCAAATTTTGTTAAAAGTTTAGATATTTGAATCATTTTAAACAGCATTTTTTGTCAAATTCACTATGTTCGGTAATAAACAATGTTAATGACCTCATTAGATAAATTATACTTGTTCAAGGAAGATATATATATATTTAAACATGATAAAGATTATATGTGCTTATGACCATTAAGATTGTGTATAAAAAACAGCATTGAGATAGGGAATACATAAAAGGTATGCTGCTTAGATTCATAGCCAGGGTTATTCCTGTTTCAGTGGTTTCACAGAATTTTATCTGTTCTTTATGCCTTGAAGTGGGTTAAATATTGTGGATTTTTCTTGTCTTAATTTGTAAAATTTTATTTCCATATTGTATATTTGACAAATATCAGAGCTCTTTATAATTAACATTTGGTAAAATGATTGAGTCTTTATCCATAAAGAATGACTGTTTTTGTTCCTTTTGTTTTGACTATGTACAAGATACAAGAATATTTCAAGTATATTGATAAACCACTTGGTTCTTTCTATCTATTCAGGTGTTTGTTGCAAAGTAATAATTGTAAGACAAGAGAGAAAAACCCAATGCTCAGGGATATTTTATTACTGAATTAAAAATAACAAAGCATGAAGTTTGAAATTTCCCCAAGAAAAGACATATCAGGATTTTGTTCTAATGACTGAAGAAAAGCAGTGACATTCTCTAAGAAATAAGAGAGACAAGGCTTGAAGGAAGGCATGGTAGTTGTTTGGTATACATACAGTAAACAGAAATGGAAACTACACACTCATCCTTTTATATACATTTCTGCATCCAGTGATGCTTCTGTTGTCTTCCTTTTTCTAGTTAAAATTATTCTGCTATTAACTTCATTCCTTTTACTTTCTGAAAAACTACAAGGTTTAGTGACACAGAACACAGGATAAGGTGAAAACGGAAGATCAATTCAAAAGGAATGAACAGTTGGTCCAGGAACTTCTTAAAAATCTTTAAATATATTGAATGGGTTTTCTTGAAGTCCTGAAATCCATTCTCTGAGGATAAGTGGAAAAGTTCCCAACAACATGTGAGAAATAAAGTACAAAACATAATTACTATTCCAACACCATAATTTAATTACTGTAGTTTCAATCTACAATGTTTGAATGATCAATTACTGAGAAAGAGAGAATCCACCAGCCATAGCAGCACAATCATCTTCCTTCAAGTAATCTGCACAGATTTATTTTCCTTATTGGATCTTTTAATTATACTTAATCAGATGCTCAAGCCTTTGGATCCTCTTAGCTTTCTTCTTCTGTTTCTCACTTGCACTCACATCCCCAAAGCATTCAATAATCACTATAATATGTTCTTCTCATTGTAAAAATATTAATGCCAAAAATCTCCAAACAAGAAGTTCTGATTACTGTGCTCTGCAGGTAGCTCCTTGTGTTTCCTCTTCCCTCCCAAACACCCTCTGAGCAACTTATGCTAATTAACTAGAACAGAAGATAAAACTTAATACTGTATTTTTAAGGAGACAAATCCTCATTATTGCCCAAAGCAAAATAATTATAACAATATTAAAAGGTGTTAGCATGAAGTTTCTCTTTAAATTTTCTTTTTTAAATAAGTATTCTTCCCTTAAAGTTAAATGGCAAGTCATTTAATAAATTGAGAACTTGTGATAATGCCAGTGTTTGTACTATTTTTTCTGTCTTTAAGTTAATTAGAAAAAGAAATGAGATCTAAAGTGGAATGCATACATTCTAGTGTCTCTACAGACAATGTATTTGCAATGTTAGAAGAAGATGTAAAAAAAAAAGTGTCCTTTCTTTTCAAAAGGAATAAATAACATTTAATCTTGTTTTTTCATGCAAATTGCATACTTTCTTACACTTACCTTGTCTGTCAAGAATGATGTTTGCATAATTAAGGGGGAAATATGAACAATTGTTAGCCATTGACAATGAATGGTTGATTTCATATAAATAAGAGCTTTAGAATATTTTCCCATTCATAAAAGATAAGGGATTGAGTCGTTCTGGCCTGTCCCTGCATAGAAAGTGATATTTATAACCAATGCTCTAAATTTGCCCCTTTAAAGTAAAAGAACACATTGTAGAATTACTAAATGTTATATCAGAATTTCCAAATAGTTGGACAAACCCCAGTACAGGAGATTTTGCTTAATGCAATCAACCAGGTCTTTGGTTACTTTAGCAAATCATATACAAATGTACTTGTAAATAAAACTTGATATGATTTCTTTCTAAATTTAAAACAATTTTATTTGTATATGTTCATGCTTGTGTGGATATGTGCTCACATACATGTGTCATAGTTTGCATGTGGATGTCAAAAGACAACTTGTAAGAGTGTGTTCTCTCCTAGCAGGTGTTGTACAGGTGTTGAACTCAAGTCATCAGACCTTACAGGAAGTGTTTTTATGCACTGAGTCATCTCATCAGCCCAAATCTTCTTTATACAATCAATAATTTCTGGGTTTCTAATAAATACTAAGATAACTTTAAAATTCTCAGAAAAGAGTATGGCTTGAATGTGTTTCTCAAAGTTCATACTTGGGAAGCATATCTGCAACATAACAGTATTGAAGGAAGAGGAAATCATTACCCTGCCCTCATCAGGGGGTTAGCACTGCAACTGTAGAAATAGGTTATTCAAATTGTGTCCTGGTTTGCTTTCCATTGCTGTGATAAATACCATGACCATAAACAGCTTGAGAAGATAAAAAACTTATTTGGCTTATGGATTACAGACTTTGATTATAGATCAAAGGAAGCCAAGAAAAGAACTCGTGGGAGAAACTTGGAGGCAGGAACTGAAGCAGAGACTCTGATGGATACTGTTTACTTGCTTGCTCTCTCAGCATGCTTTCTTATTCAACACAGGCCCACATTCACAAGGGATGAACTACCCACAGTTGACTCCCATCAAAGAAGAAAATACCCCCATAGACATACCATTCTGATGGAGGCAATTCCTCATTGGAGGTTCCCTTTCCCTGGATAGCTCTAGCCTAGCAAATGTTAAGTTGGCAAATGTATCTAGCACAGCATGAGAATAGGATCTTAATTAAAGGGTATTCTTGCCTATCCTGAACTTCTCTTGCTGTCTGTCCCTTTTTGGCTCTCACATATGGGATAACACACTAAGATCCTTGTATGATGCAGGACTCAGACCTCAAACTTCCTGGCCTATAGAGTATAAGTAGCAAAACTCTATTCCTTGCAAATTATTCAGTCTCAGGTACTAAGTTACAGTCATATAATATTAACAAGGACAGAGGGACAGTTGTCTACCTTTGAGCCTGTTCCTACTCAAAATGTCACTTCTGAACCTGTATGGTGTGCTTGGTTTGTCTTCCTGTCTCACTTTATCACTTAGGAGTCTAGTCATCTACTTCTGTATGCAATATCTAATATAGTCCAACTTCTTTCTTCACACATGTCACATAAATGCTCAGCCAGATATGGTGCTTCCACAGGAGTCTTCACCTCAAGTTACAAATGTGGGTCAGGATAGGTTTTACTAGTGCCAACTTTATTGTAATATGCTTATCCTCAATATTTTTTCATATGCTAAAAACTTCCCAAGATTTCCTCATTTCGCTTGGTTTCCATCATTGTATGCTGGTGTATCTGGCTAATTTTGATGGTATAGCACATTCACAAACATGTTCTGTACACATGGTTTCAGATGTTACTGCCCTCATCTGGACCTACAAAGATTTCACAGATCCTCACTTGTACTGCTATAATTCATGGCCCCTGTAAACCTGTTGTTGGGCTCCTACTCTATCTCAAACTTTATCACATTTTAGGACAGCCATCCGGAGAATAGAAGTTTGATTTCTTTGAGCTATGAGCTTAGAAGGAAACAAAACTATCTCAGTAGCCACTAAGCTCATTCTCCCATTTACCTTTGTATTTCAGCTCCAGGAAGTGTTAGATCTTCTTTAAGAAACTCTGGGAGCATCTAGAGTTCCAGATTCATCTTTCCATTCTCTGCCTCTGTGTGTATGTGTGACTTTCTGTTTTTTCTTTGTCTGTTTCTGTGTCTCCCCCGTCACTCTCTGTAAGTCTCTCTTTCTGTCTCTCTGTCTTCATCCTCCTCTTGTAATTGGTTGGGCTATCGTACCTTTATGTGGGCAGCAAAATGAGCTCTTATATATTTCATATGTATTATATGTGATGGTTTCATTTACTTATTATATACAATGATTTATTATATTTTAGATATAATATCTTTGTACTCTTAATCTTTAATATTTGATGTTATTTTAAGAAAATTTCTCATTTCTACATATTTCTCTTCTTTTAAACAGAAATTTTCCTATAATTCAATGATTCTATCTTTAAAACAGATATGTTGAACTAGTCAGTTGCTTATTTCTTTTTATCAGCATCAACTCTTTCCCTAAGGTAAGGAATATTCCAATCTTACTGGTCAAATTATCTTCAAATAAGAGAAACTTAATTTTCTGACAGATAAAAAACTCAATTATTGTGTAAAAGTTGTATGATGAATTGTAAATTAATTTTGAAAATTTTACATTCATTTTAGGTAAAAAGCAAACTTCATTAAAAATAGTTATTGCTATGAATATTGATGATAGTTTTTAAATCCCAGTTGAAACTTGTTTTTTACACACAAATAATATAGAGAATTTAGATGGCTATTGTAATTGAATTGGGCTAAGCCATTTCTAAGTCAATTGAACCAGTGAGCAAAACCCTTATCATTTCAGGGACATATTCTGATCTGCACTTCATTCATATCTGAGTCAGAATATGTTTGGAGACGTATGTGAAATTTCTTTTAGACATTTTAGGAAGCATATATCAAACCTTGTGAACAAAAAGTTTACTATAGTCAAAAGCTGCAAGATTAAACATTTAAAATTGTATTTATTCAGGAATATTAAATAAACCTAAACTGTATATAGAATGAAAATCCACTAGGTTTCTCTATACAATGTTTGAATTTTCAGTAAAGACAGCCCTTTATAATGATTCCCATTGTATTTTTATATTATGTCAATTTTACAAGGTGCAAAGAGAGGATCATCATCATTAGTGCTTTAGATAAGTGACCTTTAATTTTAAAAGAATGCACTGTCATTAATTTGACTTTTCCTCCCTGTGTGCTGTCAGTGGGCAACACAGTCCATATATCTTGTACAAAAGAAAGGAAAAAATATTTTTAATGCATATTTTCTATAGGTTGACAGTTGTGTTGTAGAATTACATACTTTGATATCTCTTGATAGTATTGTAACAGCATCAGGTATGTTGTCTACTTTTGTGAAAATCTGAAATGGAAAGAAGCCGGGCGCCTTAATTAATCTGCAGTTGCTGTCATTATGACTTTCACCTATTTTAAAGATACATCTTTCACAATTTCATAGCTGTAATTTTACCTTAAAGGTTTACTGGAATCCGAATATGTCCTTTAAGCATTTGCCTTCCGAAAGTGAAACGTGAAAAAATAGAACTATGTTCTTACACTTCAACTATTTTACTGTCATCTTTCATCTGTCAAGAATGATCTTCTTTAGCACTCATGTGTGACGCTTCCTATTCATTTTCAAACTGCCCTTTTGTTCTTATTATGTTGTCTGTTTAATCTTCATTGCGAAAGAAAGGTGTAGTCATTCATTTCTAAGCATCTTCATTATATGATTTGAGAATGTTGGAATCATGAGTAGTGTCCTTTGTTCTTAATCAGCAGCAATGTGCATTACATCACTTGATCATGCCTGCAATACATCTCCTAAAACATTATTTATTACAGGATATTCCAAGCCTTAAAATTATCTGTAAAACAAAACAATGAATGATAAAAGTCTAAGTGTTAAATTTGGAGAGTTTCTTCCCCAGTAAGTAAATAAAAACAATCCTAGTGCTAAGACCTTATGTTTTTATCATGCATAAGATACTAGCATAGTCCCTAGCCTGCATACAGACACAAAGACCCACTAGCTTTTGTTTTCAGAGAGTTTACATCTGTTCTACTGGAAGCATGACTTTAGTAAAAGAAAACAAATCTTGACTATTTTCAAGTAGATAAAATATGTGCTTTGCTAGCTCCATTAAAAACAAAAGTCAATAGAGCTAAAAGACACCATGAGAGGCTTTCTGTAAGAAGTATGCTTTGAGATGGATTTTGTAAGTAGACATGGAAGCAATTGCTAACAGTGTCTACACCTGCATTCTCATTTTATTTCAGAAGGGTACATTTAACCCACCTTCCTAACCTGCCTTGAAATTAGATTTGTCTATGTAACTGAATTCATACAGCTGATAGACCTGGTCTTTTAGAACATTGCCTCCTGGGAGTTGGTATCTCTCCTGAAAAACTAGAATCAAGACTAAATCAACATTACTGGAAGCTGTAAGTCATGCAACCTCCCTCTTGACTAACTATGTGAAAGCAGGCTACTCACCCAACAGATGGTCCAGTGATTACTGTTGTACTGTTTCATGAATGAGAATTAACTTGTGTTGTACTATGACATGTTTGGAAGTCTATTTGTTCTGGCAATTTGTTTATCAAAAATTGTATAGATTAATGAGACATGCTAGATAAATGGCATTCTGGGAAAGAGTGTGCATGAATAAAACAACCCTAGATGGTGTGGCTCTAGTTCATTAGTATGTGAACCTGACTCAAGATGGAACTCTGATAAGTATGGTGTTAAACACTTATCATACCATTTTAAGTTGTTTGCTTGCAACATACAGCATGAATTACTTGAATAATATTCACTCACATTAAGTAAGAATAATGTAACTTGAATTTTCCAAACTATACTAGGTTATATTTAACTTTATGATTTGTTGTTGTAGTCCTTGGTTATTCTTCAGGTTACTTCAATGTTCTTATACTTCAGTGTACATTTTTTCCTTCCAACAGTTTCTGATAAAAAATAAACTGTCAGATTCTATATTTGTACACTGACCTCTGTTTATTGACCATCTTTTTCTAATTACTCAAGTGACACTCCTACTTCTAAATATCTTTCTAGGAACCAGTTGTTCAATTGAAAATCTGACTTTGTTCAATCAACACTGAACCATGAATGGGTGCTATCACCACTCCGTCAGAGCTAGGATTAAGAAGGACCTCCTCACTGTATGACAAATACTCCTTAATCTGAGGTGCATCATCAGAGGACTGGTCATCTGAGGGGGCATCATCTGAGAGAGCCTCATCTGCTTCAGAGTGCTGCCCATCTTCCACCTGACAGGAATCCACTTCATGGGGACAGTTCATGAGGAATAGTAGCTGCTCAGATGGACTAGAGAGAAGGTGTCTGCTATGGGACAGAGGGGTGAGGAAGAAAAGTCGCTTCACCAGGCTGTGCAATTCCAGCACCAGCAGCTACATTAGCACTAGAAGGCATTGTGCAATGGAGACTGCTACTTGTTTCTGGAAACCTGCCTGAGGCAGTATTGATTGAATGTGCCCAGAGAGAGCTTCATGCTACCATCTCTGTGCAAAACGCCAACTGAGTGAATCCCTTAAGTATGTCCCTGGTATTCTACCAGCACAAGGGCATTAATCTCTCCTATCATGGTTTTTATCTCAACAGGGTTGAGTTTGAGTCTAGACTTTTTAGGAAAAAAGGCTGGAGACCAGAAGGGTACTGATTTACCATCACTTGTAGCCAATTTACTATGCAATATTCCTTCTCATATCGCACCAAACTTAACCCCTGACAATATTGTCACAGTGTTCCCTTACATTCTCACTCACTTTGAAAGAACCTACAACCATTGGATCTGAAGGCTTTTCTCCAATAACGCCTTTGCTAGTGCAGTGTAGTTCCTATGGTGCTGTTCAAAAGAAAGTCATGTTGTCATTTACTCACTATATCTTCATTTCACCCATTTCAACTCCAAAGTCAAATTTAAGAAGTGGTTGGGTGTTTACCTGTGATTATATTTTGATTGAGAATCTGTGAGAGGTATACATTTTCAGCAAAGATAAGGGTTTTATAGTTTGGTTAGGTGTTGACTGTGAATCATATTTTGGTGCTTCAAATTAAGTTTGTTTACTATGAAGAGGATTTTAACAGGTTACTACAATAATATGTAAAAACCAAGACACACAGTGTTCGCTCTACAGTTCCTGGTGCTTAACCACATAACATGTAGTAATGATCTGAATGATTGTTTCATGGCGCCATCATTTCAGCATCTTCTGATCATTGCTATTATGTGTGCACATTTGAAATAAACCAATGAAATGCTTTCTCTTAAAACAAAAGACAATCTTACTTTGTTAATCAACTATAAAACTGTAGCTTGTTCTTAAAATCTTATCATGATTTCTACAAATTGTAAGTTCTGTATAACTACCATAAAAAATCCTCTTTAAGTGTATTTGTTCCTTTTCTTTTAGTAAATCTTTGATGTTTAGTAAATTAAGAGTTTAGAAAATAAGATTTCTTGTCAGAAAAAAATTCAAGAGAAAAATACAATTCAAAATCTTTTCAGTGAACTTACACAAATTTAAATGATTTAGGCTCTGATCTCTTCAGCAGGAAGGATAATTAAAAGTCACTAAAACATGAAATGCCCCCTCCCAAATCTATAGGACTTTCTAGTTCCCCAGCCTTAAATTTCCATTTGCCATTATTTTCCCCCTAAGAATACAGTAGCTCATGCAAACCTGAATTGTAATCTTTTAAATGTACAGATGCATTATAAACGTATTATGGATTTAAAAATGCAATGCTGCTAGCATTCTAATTTCAATTATCCAAGGTACAAGACAATTTAACCTTTAAGATATAATTCTATCTCCACTGAATAATAGGAAGCCTGAGTCACCAAATACTTAAGCTAAAAGTCACAGACATAGCTGTAATGCATATCTAGTAATTATTATAATGGAGGCAGCACACGGTGTAATGTGAAGCTCCTAGGAAAGTCATATGGAGAATGAACTGGTAGACTGCATAGCAGAGAAAGGAGGAAATCTGCCTAGATCTGAAGGATAATGGAAGTTAGCTGCTATAAGGACATAAAGCGTTGATTATGGTCAAAGATTAGGATTCCTGTGCAGAATCAGAAAATGATTCTGTGCATTTGTAGAAATATAAATTCAGGGGTGCTGTACTCACACCAGTGGTGGTTGTCTAGATCTCCTTTTGTTGACTGGTGTACACACTGGCAGTAGCGTTAATGATGGCCTTTCACTACTCCTTCATAAGGACTTCACAAAGGAGCTCTTCCTTATTCAATGAGACCCATCTTACCCAGAGAATCCTGGAGGATTATTCACTGCTACTCTGGAGAAACCCATTTCTAATGACTAGTATAATTTATATAGTAAATCCTGGCTCTTTCCTCTCTTGACAAAAAAAATTATCACAAATTGACAATCTTATGTTGTTATTTACGATCAGGGTTTGATCAGAGAACTTGGCATTTTTGTGACATGAAACAAGGACATTTGTATAGGCCTGAGGTGTATATGATGACAAGAGATGTTAAATAATCTATGGAAGAGGGAATTGTTGAAAATCATCAGGTTGACAGTTGGAAAGCAAGTCAGAAAAAAAACATAAAAGAAAGAAAAAGCAAGCTGAAGCTCAAGATAATATTTGAGAACTAGTACTCATAATCTTCAGTCTGTAATTCTCTATACCATCGTAATGCAGTTGACCAGTAGATGAATCTAGGGACTGATGTCAGAGAGCTGGACATAAAAGATAAAAAGAAAACAAACAGCTAAAAGGAGAGCTAAATGAAAGATGGAGTTGACATGGAGCTAGCTACATCCAGAATGCAAAAGGTCAGTTAATCTATACTAGTAGAGACAATCAATGAAAGGACCTCCTGCCCATCACTGGTCTTCAAAATAGACTTTAAATTTCTTCATGTATGCCTTCTGAAAACCCTGAATTTTCTTCACAGACAAGCATAAACCAAAAACCATTTGAAGGAGGAAGATTCTGTAAAGTGTAATATCGACTTTACTGCACTGACAGTAGAGGTACCACAAATCTCCTCAGACCAGCTTACTCCTACCCTTAACTAGACTTACAAAGTCTTTGGCCAAACACATATTCTTGCCTCCGTGTCTATGCATTTTATTCCCCAGACACTCGAGTTTCCTGTGGGAAAAAAAAAAAACATCATATCAGCAAGCCACTGGTACAAGAAGTGGATCTCATCTGTAGCCTAACCAACCTAATCAACACATCATGAAAATGAAAGTATATTCCTGAAAGGGGGATTTAATTCATTAAGCATGCACTTACATAAGCTTACATAAGAATACACCACTAATTTTTATCTCAGGGTAACTTTAGCATCAACATTAAAGAGGCTTTTTAAATGGAAATAAGCTAGGTAAACTATCTGAAAAATTCCTAGCAAGCATCCAAATATTAAGTTATTTTGCAACAATCAAAGTCAGTGACTTTATATGTTGTCTTTCTCCATGGCATCAAAAGTAGTGACAATATGAAATTTCTTAAGATTTATAAATAATCTAAAAGTTGTAAAAGATAAAAAGCCTAAACAGGTCTTCTGCCTTGTAATATTAGTTTGATTTCTCTTTAGAAATACTGTTTTGTCACTCTCCCTGAAATGTATGTCTATATGTTGACTCCCATGCCAATTATGATATAGAGGTACTTGAAATTTGGAAAAATGAAACAGCTTAATTACATATCAATTTCTCTGGATGTGTGTATATGTCTAAATATAATACAAATATCAAAGTACATATCTAATATCAGATTCTTTAGCATATTTACAAAATTAAACACAACATTTAAACTTATGAATTAATGGGATATGGGATATTCCTAGAAATGTATCACTTGACAAAGACATAATTTTATGACCAGAATATGTTTGCAATTTTTAAATTAATTTTAGGAGAGTCTATGTATGTTTGTGTTTCTCTGTGAGTGTGTTTGTGTGTGTATGTTTATATATACACATACTAGTATAGGTGTTCTTAGAAACTCAGGCATCTGATTTTGGAACTGCAATCACAGGAGGTTTTGAACTATCAGATATGAGTACTGGAAACTGAACCATGATAATATGGAAGAACAAGATAATATTTTAACCAATAAGACAGCTCTCCAGTTAATTTCCCAAAACATTTTTAGAAGTTACCTATGACTTATTCATTTTACATTGTATTTCAGCACGTGTATATTGTCAAACAATGAAATACAAAGCTTCTAGGTTGTTGATAACAGTAAGAGCGGATGATAAGTGCAGCTCATTGCTCATCTCTTCATATTGCAGATGCCCGTGGCCTATAAGTGTGGCAAATATCACATATGAAGCAAAAAATTAACCTAATAATCTATCAGGTCTAGAATTTGTTGTTCCTTTAGGCACAGTTTTTTTGGGGGGGTTTCAAATATAAACTATAAAGAATTGGACAACTTCCATCTGTCACCAAATGTGTCATGTATATACTTATGTAAATTTTAAAATCATCATCAAAAATATTCCAAAAGATGAGAGAATAGTGTAATCTAATTCAATAGACTTATTACCAACCTTAGTGACTATCAACATTTAGAAACTCACATTTCAATGTAATGATACTTTATGCTATATTTTTAAGGACATTTGAAAACTGGTATTACAAGGAGGTTCTTGGTTGTAAATTGTAGAAATAAGATGTATAATTTGAACAGAAAGGGTATTATTTAATAGAATCAAAGTCATCTATGAAAGGATGTGAAAGTTACAAGGTTTAGGCTGTGCAGAAATACTTCCTGTGTTGGTAAAACTTCCTGAACTGCTGTAAAAGGTGGGCATGATTTCACCTCTGCTACAACTAACCAAATGAAGTTGACTATATTTTTACCCTTTATGTTAGTGACATGATTGATGGCATTCACACTAACTTGAAGCAGGTGTCTCATCTTCTTCCTCTCGTAATCTTTCTCTCCTGTCTTCTTCAATTTTCCCAGAGCCTTAGGTAGATTTTGTTGGAGATGTACCTACCAACTGTGTCTAGACATCTCATGCTACTTATTATCTGAATTTTGACCTCTTGTGGATCTCCATAGAAGCCTCTGTCTGCTTTATAAAAAAATTTCTTTGATGAAGAGTGACAGATACATTTATTTATGGGTATAAGGAAAAGTGTTTAGGATAGAGTTAGACACTATACTTGTTTAGGGAAATGGTAGGATAGTTTCTCCTCTAGGATCAGTGACTGCTCTTGCTATAAAGTTGGCTATTTTTATAGCACCAGATATGAGTTATCCACTACTGAACAGACCTTCAATCTGCTATACAGGTTTGTCTTCTAGACAAAAGAATCCATACTGCACCTATGGATTTTCAACAATATGCTTTCCTAAACTATACAAGAAGAATGACACAAGGCCCCATTCGTAGATGGAGAATTACAGTCTATGGTTGCTAAGAGAGGGAGAATTTTTTTCAGGAAAGAACCCTCTGATAGATTATCCAATTCCTTGGTCAATCCTAAATACATGTGTGTATATATATATATATATATATGTATATATATATATACACATACTAAATGAACTCAGAAGATATATATACATATAATATACATCATAACATAATGTATATAGAAATAAGAAATATACACATATAAATATGTGTATTTATAATATATATTGTGTACATATATAGAAATATATATGTTCCATAATGTATATAGAAAATAGATCAGAAATACCAAGAAGAGAAAAAGGGGAACAGAGGAGTTGGAGTGGGAAACAGGCAGGGAGAAATACTGAAGTAAGTACAGTGTACTCATATAATAAATTCTCACAAAAATATATAAAAACTAACATTTAGTATGCATGCCCAAGCCTAACGACAAGCAAGGCTAGAGAAGCAGGAAGCTTGCTTTTTTGGTGAGAGTTGCTCTAAGAGTCTCAAAGTAGGACATCCTCAAATACAGAGAAAATGTGAATGCATGACCAAAGCTGATAAACAACCTTCAGACATGAACTTAATATTTCACCTGTATTCTTGTTCAAATTTGCCCATAAGTTGGTTTCTCTGATTATCTTCACTTTTGAGGTAAGGTAATTGAAGTCAACTAATTTTCTCAAGGTTATACAGCCACTTAATAATTAAACTTGGATACTAATAAAGATTTGATCTGATCTAAAGTCAGTGTTTTTGTTGACACTTAATTTTGAATTTCTAAGAGCATTTATAAAACCTCCCACAGAAAATCAAACTTATCATCTTATAATAAGACTCCAAAGTCAAGAACATTATTAAAGTGATTTTTCCTAAGCTGTATTACCAGAACTCTAGATAACCTTCCAACAGATGAGACTATCTGATAGGGTTTTGATATATGATAGTGTTTGTAAGGAAGCATACTGCCAATCGATCATGGTGATGTGTGGAATTGGGTATGCTGAATTCAAAATCTATACTTTCGGGTGTTTTTTTGAAAATAGGGTATGTTTCAAAACTATACAAGACACAGATATAATGTATATCTAAAGAACTCACCCTCATGTACAGAGAGAAGGGAGGAGAGAGGGGAGAATGTAGAGATGTTTAAGGAGCTTAGCCAGAGATTAATAACAGATAAAACAGTCAGCTCCTCCCTGAGAAGAATACCTTGATTTGTTGTTCCATTTGCTTGCAGAGCATCTCAGACATTCTGCCTGTAAGGAACAATTCAATGAGTAATCAATAGAATTTAATGATGCTCATATCCTTGAAGTGATGTAGGGCTGGCCATAACCTGATAGTCACACACCTCTTAATATCCTGC
>JAQHUG010000195.1:2674723-2709944 GCA_028555095.1 Dicrostonyx torquatus | reverse complement strand
GTTTTATTTAGATATAATTTGATTTTTTCTTGCTCCTTTTGCTTACACATTAATTAGAATCATATTGCATAAGTTCCTGGTAGAAGGTGATTTATATTTTTATTACTGATTTTAGTGTAGCTCCATCATGTCAGAGACTGCGAGCTGAACAATTTTAGTGTTCCAAGATATTTTTGAACAGCAATGTGGTCAATTTGGGAGAATGTTCTATGCTCAAAAGAAAGGAATGTGCCTTCTGTCATTCATTCTGTTGCAATTTTTACATATTTGATTAGGTCAGACTGTGTGTTATACTATTTAGATCTCACAGATATTTATTTAACTTTATATGTATTTTGCCAGTTACTGAAGCAAGGATGCTGACTTCCCATCTACAATAGTGACTTAATATCTATGCCTTGGCGTTTGCTTGCTGTACAGGATGGCTGAATTTCTGACTAATCACTTAGAACTGAGGTATCTTCCTTTGTGATCTCTGCATTACTCTAAAATTTCTCTGTCTTTCATCTGGAAGCATACTTTTAGTGACAGAGCTGTATTAGCTTTAAGTCAACTCTGGTCATTTCGTTGGTTTGCTCAACCGCCTCTTCTATTTAAAATGCACCTCTATTAGGTGACATATTGTTTCAATACTAAACTAAATCATATAATCTTAGATGGAAAATTAGATTTATGTGCTATTGGTATAATTGCTTATAGATGCGCATATTTCTGATGATAATATATTGCATGGCCTGCCATCTTTTATATTCCCTTTAATATCTTACAGTTATCTTTTATTCACTTACTAAAACTGTTTACAGTTAAAACATTGTCCTATATACCCTAAATACCATAAGTTCATTAATTTTGCAATTAAAGACTATTTAAAAAAACACAGTCCCAACTGTTGTGCTTATAGTACTAATCTGTTTTTAAATAATTATGCAATTAAAGTGCTCTGGAAAATTTAGAAAAATGTTGAGTTTTCAGTTTTTTCATGTAAGAGTATGCATATCTTCATGTGTGCATGTGTGGTATATGTGTGTGAGCAAGTTTATATATATGTGTATACATAAGAGTATATTTTGATGCATGTGTACAAATGTTTGCATTAAGTTATAAATCCACATGTGTAGGCTGTGTACACCAAAGATCTATGTCAAGTCGAATATTTCCCTCAGTCATTTTCTATCTTTGTTTTTAGGACAGAATCTTTTGTTGAACCTAGAGATCATTGATTCAAATATGTTGACTGACTAGTCAGTCCCAGGGATCCATTTATCTCTGTGTTCACAGTACTGGAATTACAGATATATACCACTGTGCCCAGCATTGTATGTATGTGTTAGGGACTGAACTCAGATCCTCATGCATGCACATAAAATTCTTTATTGAATGAGCTGTCACTTGAGTCTCTGACTGTGTAGCTTCATTGGCTTATTTTTAAAAAGTATTCTGCTTTCTAATTTTTTATACAAATTTTTAATTGTATTTTATTAGAAATTGCTCTTTCCTAGATGTGCTGTCCCATTTGTTTTCTGCCTTCCACTGCCAATGGTCCCTTTTCCTTTCATGTCACATGTATTCTATTGCACTTCCCCCTGCCTTTTGTCTTTTTTCATATCTCTTTCTCTCCTTTCTTTGTCCTCTTTCTGTTTCTGTGTTCTACACACACACACACACACACACACACACACACACAAATGCAAACACACACATGAGTTTAAATTTAGATTCAGGAAAACATAAAATATCAGTTTTAATCATATAACTACATCAATAAATTAGAGATTACATTAGAAGAAAGACTTTATTTCTTTTACTGGGAAAATACCTATTAAGTAAAATTTGAAGTGAAAGATAAAGTCTTAAAAGCAGTTGGTGATGAAGACCACATTGTGGGTAGTAGACTAATTTTCTAGGTTATTAAAATTCAATGAAGAAATGCTACTTCATGAATGAAAACCATGAATAGCACATCCAGTCATTCTATACATGACAGAGCACACACCATTACTGAATGGCTTAATGACAAGTTTCCAAGATAGAACAAAGCTAGACTTAAAATACTGTTATTTTAAAGGTTTGGGTGGATGATGACAGCGAAGGCTTTGCTCTTACCTATAATTTATTAAGACAAAAACTAGAAATTGAAGCCTAAAAGGAAGAATTAAAGATCTTTTCCCACTGTAGTTTCCTTTCTTAAAAAGCTGATCTTTTTTTTCTATTACTGGGAGAATGATAATATCCACTATGTTATTATATTTTTGAGTTTCAGAGTACACAGTACATACATAGTAGGGATATGACAGTATGTTATTGTTTTGTTTTGTTTTTGGAATGCTAAACATCACTTTTCAAACATTTTCTGCTTTTATTGGATGAAAGCATTTGTGTTGTGATAAGTCCTTGGTTTAACATGATACAAAACACTAATCCATAGTGTTTAGCTACTTGAGTCTGCAAAGTGTTTGAAGCTGTAATGTATTGCGAACATATACAGTATGTACATACTGCACCACAAATGTGCAAATGCAGTGTATGAATGCATAACTAATGATGCTTCATCTCTAGGAAAAATGCCACAGAAATATTTTCATGCTTCAACAAAATCTTTCATTTTTGAAAGAGTTTTTCCCCTTTATCCCTCTGTATTATTTCTTTTATGGACTCAAACCTCAAGCTCAACCGAAGTCCTCTTTGGCAGGCTGCTTTTCTCTGTTTTCAGATAACCTCTCCCGTTCTGTTAGCCTTTCGGGTTGATCAGTCTCTGACTTCCTTCCAATTTAAATCAATGTGTACTAAATTTTCTCTTCAGAACCATCATTGAAAAATATCTTTTCTTTGTTTCCTTTCTTCTTTCCCACATTCCTTTCCTCTTTTTCTCCTTGCTTCCCTTCTCCCCAACCCCCTATTCCCTTTTATCATCATTCCATCCAAAAGTCATAATGGAGTTATTGAAGACAGGAGTCTGTAGAAGACATGGATGCAGCACTGATGTCCTAACAAAGTATAGAATTATGTACAAATAGGCTGCCAGACACCCACCAGGGGTGAAGTTGGAAGTCATATCAATTAACTTAATCCATTGCTAGGGATGGAATATATAAACATTTTAAGGGCATGAACTATATCTTTCCCTCTAAAATTTCAGCTCTCTGGAATGAACTGTGGTTAGATACATAGAAATATTTAAATATAAGTATGTCCTATGTTGTAGCTTTGTCCTCTGAGAGGATCTCTAAATAGAGCCCTGATACAGTCATAGGATATTCTAATACATGATTTTAGCTTTCCAATGATGGAAAGCAATGGTTTTTTGAGAAAGAGCTAATTCCAGAGCTATGAAAAAAAAGTACACGAGGAACTTGAGAACGTGTTCAAGGAATGTTAAGACTGTCCCTTTCCAAGTCTGTATATATACATCACTCTTTTGAAAAACTTCCAGATTTAATACAATTTTTGGAAACTTTCTCATGGTGCTTGAGGTCACCAGGCTGTGGTGGGTGGCATTCGTATTAGATTCTCAAGTGACTATTTACAGATGAAGCAGGTACTAGAATTATCTGGAGATGACCACTCTCCATGCTGGCTATTGAAGAGGAGCTCAGCTTTGAGTTCAATTGAGAGTCTTATTGAATGACTCTTGCATTTTGAATTGAAGTACTCAAAAGACAAATATTCCAAGAGAACAAGGCAGAGACTATGAGGTTTCTTACGAAATAGCTTGAAAGCAATGTAGTTTCACATCTGCAGCATTTTATTCATTACTGAGAGCCAAACAAATCTCATCAGAAAAGAAATTATACAACTATCTATCAAGAATGGTGGGATAGATAACACAGCCTGTACTCAGAGCCAATCATTTCCTTTCCTCACACAGGTGAAGAAGAGGGCGTAGAAAGATTATAAAAACCAGAGTATCCAAAAGTTGGCTGTGAGATTGTGTCTTCCAGTAACATCAGATACTATACCCATAATATTGCACCAACATGATGGCCTAAGCATGAGTTAAACAAGGAAAACATCAATAGACATACTAAAGTAGATAGGGAAAACCCACAAGGCCTCAACCCTACAGAGAGAGCTACAGGCAACTCAGGAATGCTGACAGTGGAAAAAAATCATCTTCCCCAGAGACCAACACACCAGTTAGTTATCCAATAGCAAATGGTCAGCCCTAAAAACATACATACAAGTAACATTACACTGACTGAGAAGAATATATTTAGGAGTATACATACACATATATGTATATATACATACACATATATGCATGTGATAACAATAAAAAATGAATTTCAAATAGAGTATAGAGGAGAATTTGGAGGAAGAAGAGGGAAGGGCAAAATATTGTAACTATTGTATAATCTCAAAAATTAAAATATAAGAAATACACATCTATCCAACTCATTCCTCCGATCCAACACAAAATGGTGTCAGGTTTAGAGGCTTAAGAATGATATGAAGAGCCGGGCAGTGGTGGCACACGCCTTTAATCCCAGCACTCGGGAGGCAGAGGCAGGCGGATCTTTGTGAGTTCGAGACCAGCCTGGTCTACAAGAGCTAGTTCCAGGACAGGCTCCAAAGCCATAGAGAAACCCTGTCTCGAAAAACCAAAACCAAAAAAAAAAAGAATGATATGAAGATGCAGAAAATTTGAAATTATATGTCCGTGGGGGTATTTCCTGAAGTCATACTCTTCATCCCTGTAGACATTCGCTCAGATAAAGTGTGCAATGGATTTGCTGAGTGACCTTGTATCACAGTGCCATCAGCACAGATTGGAAGGTGGACAAAATCACTGGAACTTCACTGGAATTTAATTACCAATCTCTCGAAAACCCTCAAATAACTGCAAAATAAAATCAAAACTGGAAAATCATGAAGAAAAAATTAGAAGATAGATCACTGGCTGAATAACATTTTTGTATAAGGCCATATTGTGAGTATTTTAATCTATGTAAGTCACATAGGCTCGGCCATGTTCTTTTTTTCCTCTTTTTTTTCTTCTGTTCTCCATATGAACCTTTAAAAATGTGAAAAGCATTCTGATTTGCAGACCATTAAAAAGCAAGCCATGATCCAGATTTGACTTTCAGGTCATAGGCCTCCTCTTGTGTTACATTAATAATTAATATATACTAGAACTTTGAACGATATGTAGCAACTTTTAATGGTATACATATTAAAATGGCAATTACAGAGTGTTTATGAGAACATTTTAACTTTTGATATTCTTTGTTGTATATGAGATGTAATTTTAAAAATATATTTCTATATGTAGTTATATATACACAGATACAGAGAAATGAAAAATATATACTGTTATGAGTCTCAAGTCACATCGCGGTTTATGGCACTTCTAAAATTTGTATGTGACAATTGCAGAGAAAAGTGTCTCTTCTATTTGTCATGGCTGTTGTCGTTTTATAGAGAACAGAAAAGGCAAATGTAAGGGTAATACATTATAATATCAAGTACAACCACAATATTTTCCATGATGCATTTCTCCAGTGCACATAATTTGCTTGCATACTACTCCCTGCTTAGTTACTAAATATTTCACAGTAGCTGCCAAGGGCTGTGCATTTACTGGGCAGTCTGCTGAGGAAGCAGATGCAAATTGTGCTTGGTAATCACACTTCTGGACTTCCTAATGGACACACTATGAAAGTTATTCATGTGGAGACTGGTTTGTTTTTCCTGTTTGCGACTGAACCTGAAGTTAGCTGGCAATAGACTGAGTTTCCTTTGAGCTTCAAAAGCTAAAGTTTTAGAAGAAAATCTTTTGCCAGTTGTCTATATAGATGGAAATAAATGAATGACAGCTACACTTTGGGGGTTTTGAGAAAGTTTGACATTATATCTAGGAAAATTCTTGCCACTGGGGATGATGAGACAGATGAGCAATAGCGAATAAAGCCGATCTTGCTGGTATTATTAAGTCAAAGCTTGATGTATTTCTCCCGAGGTGAAATTGCACTGCGGTTATGAGCCTGGGTTTTGGAGGCTGAACATCTGAGGTTCCACAACTTTGCTGTGTACAAGAAAATGGGCAAATTCTACAACTTTTGTTCCTCTTATTTCCTCATCTGCAACACAGGCAAAGAACTGTATCTTCACATTGGGTCATTGAGAGGGTCACATCGGTTAATCTCTGAAAGCCTCTTAAAATACAGTAGAACAAAATAATTGCTTAATAATGTTCTTCATACTATTAACTTGCATCTTACAAAAACTGGAAATTCTTTGTTTTGACAGAGTATTTGCAATGGAAAAATAGCAATAAACCTGTAAGACGATTTACCTATTAGATATGAGTGAATAAACATTTCCTAAATGAGACAAGTCTCAAGCAGATTTATGAAAACAGACTCAAAATGACAAATCATTACCAACTTGAGAACTGAAACTACAGGGAGCTAGGGTCCCACACCTATTTTCATGGCTTTTGTCAAAAATAAGTGAGTATACAGGCTAAACAATAATGAGTAGCATCTGCTTCTAGTAAGTCTCTAAAGAAAATTAGGATAAGTGGGCTGTAGAGGTAGTACAGAGGCTGATCATGCTTGCTGCTCTGCTGGAGGACCAAACTCTCCCTCCCTGTCAGGTGGCTTACAATGTATTCTAGGTGATCCAAAGCCTTCTTCAGGCTGCATGGACACCTTCCCACACATGGCATATACACATATAAGCACACACACAAATATTATTTTTTAAGACGAGAAAAGTTAGATGTAATTAAAATATCAGCAATGTCTATGAAATGGGGACAAAAGACGGTTACTTAAGGATAGAGGAATCAGTTGCAAATTTAGTGGTCCTCTGACACCTCTGGAAGGGGTGAAATGCTAGCCCTGGCTTCTAGAAATGTGTAGTCTTGAAGATGAAGGGTAAGTGCATTGATGCAAAAGAAAGAAAGAAAAAGAAGAGAAGCTAGGAGAAAGAAAAGGAAGATAATGAATCTCCCTGGGAAAGAAAAATAGATTTTTCAGGTGGTCTGGGGAATGTGGGATGGGAATAGGAGTGAATATGTAATGGGTGGGAGAGATGGATGGAGAGAGTACTAGTAGAGATGATTGGAATTGGGGAGCACTTGGGTGCGACTTAGAAACCCAGTGCAATGGAAACTGCAGCAACTCTACAAGAGTGTCCCTAGTGAAGTCTTCTAGTTGTGGGAGAAAAGAAGCTTGAACTGGTCACCTTCTATGACCAGACAAGTCTGCTAGCAGTGGGACTGGGACATCAACCTAGACACAAAACATTTGACTTATAATCTGTCCTGCCTGCAAAGTATGCTGGGGCAAGGGTAGTACAGAACTTGTGGGCATGGCCAAACTATGAGTGGTCCAACTTGAGACCAATGCCATGAAAGGTAGCCCACACCTGATACTCCCTCAATGGCCAGGAACCAGAGGCAGGACAGCCCAGAGATCAAGAATAGAAACAAACACAACTGACAAAACAAACAAACAAAAGGAGCCAATGAAATGATCCCTAATGATATTTTGCTATATTCATAGATTAGTGCCTAGCCAAATTGTCATAAGTGGGGCATCATCTAGCAACTGATGTTAGCACATGCCAAGACTACAGACAAACATCAGGTGTGGCCAGGGGAACTTTGCAGAAGAGAATGAGGAAGGATTATAGGAGCCAAAGGGATTAGGACACCACGAGAACCAAGACCACAGAATCCACTAAGGAGGACTCACAAGGGCTCACAGAAACTGAAGAGTCAAACACAGAACATGTATAATCTAGCTAAGTCTCTGCATATATTGTATTGTTGCATAGTTTGATGTTCTGGTAGGATTTCCAAAATGGGAGAGGGGATTGTCTCTGACTTTTTTGATTGAGCTTTGGACACTTTTCCTCCAACTGGGTTGTCTCATTCAGCCATGATACAAAGGTTTGAAACAGAGGAGTCAATTTTGGGAAGATGGGAGATGAAGGGAGAAACTAGGAGGATTGGAAGGAGGGGAAACTGCAGTCTGGATGTAATGCATGAGAGAGGAGTAAAAGTTATAAAGAAAAATAAGTTCTTAGACAATTAAATTGTTCCCTTCTCAGATCAAGAGGGTTAATTTGTCAAAGTTAGACTAACCATTGCAGCCTACCACATCTTAAACAAGCACAAAGTATTGTTGATGGGAGTCTATCTATGAGTGCCACATGAAGGGACTCTTTGAGAAACAAAAGGTATTACCCAGATTGCCAGTGTTGGATATCTACATTTTGAAGAGCAGTTAAATCCACCCTGCTAATATCAGTAACCATGATGTTACATTCACTTAGTAGGTAGTGGCTGTTTATGAGATTTTGGTTTTTGCTAACTATTGTCGCTTCACTCAACCCCTTTTTTGAGCCATATAAGGATCTGGGATGCAGGGATGGGATGTGCCGTGAAGCATATGATTGGACAGGCTCAAATAAGAGTTTACTTTAGTCCACACGGTGCTCCACACATTAGTGTAGAAGTACATAAATTTTCTGTTCATGGGACATAAAACGTATGTCGTATGTCCTATGCCAAAACAGTAAAACAAGGAAACGAAGAAAGAAAGAAGAAAGAGTAATGGTAAAGGACAGAGGTCATTGCACCTTTGGCCTCAGATACTTTGCAATTGTTCTCTATAAAACATATAACTCCTCTAGAAATTCTATAAAATCATGCTTCTTTATTATCATTGTACAGATGTCAAGGCTGTGGACTAAAGTGTTTAATAATTTATTAGGATCATAAGTGGCAAAACCCAGTTTTTAACCATGCGTATCACTATACTGAAATAATTACAATGGGGATAAATCACAGTTTAAAGGAAAATCTAATTTTAGGTTAAAGTAGCAAAGTCTCTCAGATTACGTATGATTCAAGTCAAATTTTGTGTCCCATTTTCAGCAATTAATCCTTATTCTGAATTATTACTTATTATGTTTTTATAATTTGTCTATAGTATCAAAGTCATTATTAAATAAATAAATAAATATTGTTATCATCCAAAATATAAACTAGTGTTCTTATAGTAGCAGATGGCAATTTAAACACATGGATTTAAAATAAGGTTATTTATTTCTAACCAGACAATGCACTATTTATCTTCTGCCTCACAAATTAAAAGCAAAATGAACAAGTGTTAAAGTGATGTTAAAAACAAATTAGCATCAAAGTTTGTCCTTCTCTTTGATAAATGTAGAAAGAATTAAAGGTAATGTTGAAGAAAATAACATTTTTGCTACATAATTTATATTATATAATGCTTCCCTGTACACCAATTAAAATGGTATCCCTTACAGTGTAACATGAGTGTCCTGCTTGTTGGGGTTACTGTCCCACCCAGTATCCCACAGCCAGCAAGCGCCAAAGAAAATCACACAGAGGTCTCCATAAGATTATAAACCGATTGGCCCATTAGTTCAGGCTTTTTACTAGCTCTTATAACTTATATTAACCCATTGTTCTCATCTATGTTAGCCATATGGCTGGTACTTTTTCTCAGCCAGACAGCTCACATGTTGCCTCCTTGGTGGTCTGAGCAGGAATGCCAAGGGACTTCCTGCTTCCCAAATTCTCCTGTTCTCCCCTCTACTTCCTGTCTGGTTTTCCCACCTATACTCCCTGCCTGGCCAATCAGTATTTATTTAAAACATGATTGACAGAATACAGACAATTCTCCTGCACCATTACAGTTTAAAAATATATTCATATAGAAAACTTAAGGGCAGTCCTTAGTCTTTAACTGCTAGGGTTTGAGCCCAGTGTTCACACATGCTGGGCACATGCTTTATCATTAAGCTACCAAATATTTTATAGAAATATAGAATGTATTTGCTTACTAGGCTTTAACTTGTCTATACAGAAGAATAGCACAACCATATGCTGCCTAGTATGTTTATAAGAAACATTTCAGTTTGAGAAATGGATAAAGTTGCTGCCTGGGAGCTCTGTCAGGCTAAGAGAGGCAATCAATATGAAGTAGACAATAAGAAAGGAATCTGAGAAAGAGATGATGTAGAACTTACATAGTTGGTGATGCTAAAAGTATCAAAGCCTAGCTCACAGATTCTCAGAGTATCTGGAGGTCAAGAGCAGAATGTAGTCATAGTCTCTCATCACATAAAGAAACTTGATGTCTTTGCTGGGTGTTCTACAATTGAAGAGAAACAGTGAGAAAGGAGAAGACCACACATTTAACAAGGAGACTACTGGTACATGTCCCCAAAAAGTAAAAGCCAAAGAGAAAACGATGCAACTTGAAAGATGGGCTTTTAGTTTTACTAAACAATGACTTTGAGAGGATTCTATGGTATTCAAGGGTATCACTGTGGTGATATTGATAGAGGCAGAAACATGTTTAATGACATGTGAAGTCCTGAATGAGCTACTAATCCAAAGAATAGACCAGGGAATATATAGTATAGAAAAAAATCAAGGTTCAAAAAGAGAGAGAAGGCTCTTAATGAGTTTTGTAATTAATACCTACCACATCTGAGTTTGGGTGGGAGCAGAAAGAGTCAAAATAAAATTCTGTCTTCATATCATAAACGCAAAATGGAATTCAAAAGAAAGCCAGAGAAGTTTAGGAAGTCTAGAAAATCGAGAAAGGTCAAAGTACTATATCCAACATAAAGGTCATTCTAGTGCCCTTAGAATACACAATACTGAAGGTCAAAATGAAGTTAGGAAATAAGAAAGAATAGTGAGGCTAATAGCACAATCAAACACATTTACATGTTTACTTGCTCTTTGAATCAGATTTCTAGCTGACAAAATAATTTTTGAGCTGATTATACATTTCCTTTCAATTTCACGACATGTAAATAAACATGTAGTATTGTCCAGATGATATTCATTAAGTACCAACTGTGTGCTTCTCAGCCTACAAACTACAATATTGTAAAGAATGTGTCTGCCTTACAGGAAGACCCCTCTAAGCAACGGAGAGTTAAAAAAACAAATAAATACAGAGAAGAGTTCCCAACAGGGAAAGAAAATTTAATTCTGCCTGCTAAAGTAAGAAACAGCTTCATGATGCAATGCCCTTGTCCCTCATTAAAGTCACAAGAAAAGCCAACTGTAGCTGAAGAATCATCAAGAAAATAGAATTGAATTTTCAAAAGGTCAGTATCCTTCAGGAGCAACGTTTGCCCTAAGTACTCTAGAACGTTCTCTCTGTACTTCCCCTTGGGTTTCCCTTCCTAAAGGCAGCAATTTTCTCACATTAGAGAT
The DNA here is from genome assembly GCA_028555095.1 of Dicrostonyx torquatus. Classification (NCBI taxonomy): domain Eukaryota; kingdom Metazoa; phylum Chordata; class Mammalia; order Rodentia; family Cricetidae; genus Dicrostonyx; species Dicrostonyx torquatus. Next base: position 2,698,729 of record JAQHUG010000195.1, on the reverse strand, counting down.
TCAATACTTACAACTCTGTAAGGAAAGTTGCATGTGTTACTCCGTAAATGTAATATAAATACATGTTTGAACAGCAATAGTGAGTCTTAGCGAGCCCACGAGGCACATAAAGCTATCAACCACAGCTAGCAATAAATTGTTAAGATGACATTTTCTAGTCTTGTGATTCAGTCATACATGGACCTATATCAAGCAAAAGAAATGTAATCTTGGAAATTGGTAAAACTGAATGTAGAGGTGAAGAATAGTTTGAAATGCTATTGCAAAGTTGCACAGATCCTCAGTGTTGCTGCATAGCCAAACAGAAATTGTCTCCATAACTCTTTGAATTCTGCAGTTTGATAAGAAGATGAGACAAGGCCTTCCATTTCTCCCCCTGTAGTATCAAATTATCTAGGATTTGTCTCATTAGTTCCTAGTGCAATGAAGGCTGGAGAAAGAGGTGTCTCTCACATCTAAAACACTGCAATGGGGTGGTTACAGCTACATTGTTTCTTACTCTTTAGAGACATGGCTTTAGGCTTTTTGAGAAACATGTAATTCCTGACCATGCTGCAAAATGCTACTTCATTAATGAATATAAAAACAATTTAGGGGCTGGAGATATTGTTTAGTCAGTAAGGCGTTTGCCTAACAATTCATACTAAAAAAACAAAATCAAAAAACAAAATAAGCCAGGCTTCACAGCATGTATTTATAATCCCTGTTCTAGAAAGAGGGAAACAGGCAGAGATAGGGGCTTTCTGGTCCAGCCTATTCTACTTTAAAGACCAGTGGAATACACACACTTTCTTAACCAAAAACAAAAAGTGTGGATTGTACCTGAGGAATGACATCTAAGGTTGACCGCTAATTTCCCTGTATATGCATGCACATGTACTTGCATACATGTGAATACACATAATACATAAACACCCAAGAGAGGTAAACAAATACTATCGGTGGCAGTTTGACTGTAATTGGTCCCCACCATCTCATAGGGAGTGGCATTATTATAAGGTGTGGCTTTTTTGGAATGGATAAGGCCTTATTGGAGGCAGGCCTTGAGGTTTCCTATGCTCAGGATACCCCTCAGAATCTCAGTGAACTTCCTGGTACCTGCAAGATGTAGTGCGATGGCATGGGATCTCTTCACAGCAATAGAAACCCTATCTAGGATACTATCCTTGATAACTTCAGTTACTTTGTTGACAAGTCTTCAAAGGCTTACAGGGACAGGAGGAGAAAACTCAAATTACTTGACCCATAAGTCTGTCCCATAGTCAGCCTCCCCAATGCTGACAATCTCACATCCCAGGGCTCTTATCCTGCTGTCTTTCATGTATGTTTGGCTGTTTCTTGCTTTCTTGGTTAATGGACCTTTTTACTCTACTTTCCCCATCTAAATCCACCATCTCAAATTTTCCACAAAAGCTTTTCAGTGTGTAACAGTCTAGAGTGAACTTGTTCCTCAGAAAACCTAAATTGTATTAAGCTTCAGCATTTGCTGGTGATAAGGACAAAACTTGAAGAATTTAGCCTTCATAGTGTAATGACCAGCTCTTCTGGGATGGATGACCCCGATTTTCCTACACTGGACTTCCACACTACTGTTCAGTCCTAGGTCTGTGTTTCTAATTTTACAAAGTAGCCTTTAAAAATCAAACCTATAATTTCTCTCAATTCTTGTGACTTATGAAGGTATCATTTTAGACCACTATGTTTTAAAGATATGTATTATGTGCATAATGTACATATACGTATATATAATAGAAATTTTTTAAATGGTCACATATCAAAAAATTCAAATTATATCTAAAATTTAATACCTGTTGTACTGAACAACACAGATATTTTACTGGATTTATATTCTACTGTTATTATCATTCCATCATCATTCCACATGAAACAATTGTAGGAAAGGTTTCTCGTGGACTACCAAATTTTAAGGCTCTCAAAAGGAAACCACTATTCAGCAATGCAGCTTGGAACCTTCCTAACTTGTGGGACATGTTTACCTTCAACCTAGAACGGAGATTAATCTGTCTCACTATTCTTTTTAATTCCTGAACTTTGTTTGGTTTTTCCAGAGGCAGGTAGCTTTCATTTGAAACAGTGTGCTTCAGAGCTGACACAAGGAGATTTATATGGGGGATAAATCTTGACAAAACAGTACACAGTCGTTCAATTAACCTCCTTCAGGGAAACCTAATGTAATTGCAGAAATGCAATCACTTCAGCTGAGGTTATAAGGTTTGAACCTAATTTTATTATCTACAGATAAATGCACCAGTATTAGATGTCCCCTTGGCAACTAAATTCAATATAAAACTAACCAATAAAATTGCTGAGTAATAATTGACAATAGAAAAGTCTAGTAGCTGCTCAGACTTCCAAAACTGATAGAATCATTACTATTAAGTGGCAAGAATAGTATTCAGAAAGCCCAAATCTATCAAAGTGCTTCTGACCTTTCTTTCTTAATATATTAAAGAACAAGAATTAAAGGAGCAAGAATTAGCAAAGCTAGAAGTCTCTAATGGTCAGGTTTGAAGAAACCAATTTTGATTGAATATATATACTCTTGATTTTGTGACTGATTTTCTTTTGAAGCAAATCTTAGAGAAGTAGAGAATTTTATATACTGACTGACTATTCTCCTTGCCGATACGTTTTTATCATTACAGCCAGCTGGAAGGGACAGTCTCCCATTTGGTATACAGTACACAATAGGTACAAAGCCACCATTATCTTTTTATTCTACCCACCCCTATTTGGGCAACTGCATAGAAGAGTTGAGATGAAAATGCAAGTTTCTCTTTAATTAATTCTTTGTAATATCAGGTGAAAATTACAAGGAGTATTGGTCTACATTTCTTTTTCACCCATCATTATGCCTCTCCTCAGAACACTGTAACTAAATTTACTCACACCTCATTTATACAAATGGAACATGTAACAATTTTCATGAGGTCATATAACATATACAAAAGAAGTTACGAACATACAGTTCTGCCTTATATTTGTATTTTCTTCTTGTATTTCAACAGAGCTTGTGCAAAAATCCACATCTTTGAACAAAATAAGTAAATTCATTCTGATCCATGCTATGGTTTCCAAAAATATCCAAAGCGTATTTTTCTAACATCTAAGAATTAGCAATATCAATCAGAACTTAAAACATAAAATAGATGTTTATAGTCACATGAGACATACCATTGATATTTCATATTTACATTTACATTCTATGAATTAATGAGAAAACTTTAGTAAAATTAGTAAACATAAATCAAAATAAATTAAAGACATTATATTCAGTTTTTTGACAAGAAATTTCAAAGTCTGATTTTTGAAAAAGTTATATGGAGAAAGTTCATTTGTGCACATAGATAGTATTAATTATGATGTTGTTGTTGGATAGCTTTGAAATACTTACAAAAAATAAAATGGTTACATCATTTGAGTCAGCATTTTTACATTAATAATTTATTGTTATTAATTATAGCATACTAATAAAAATTTAGAGACAAAAATTGAGGTTCAACCTGAAGGTCAGAAAAGCAAAACAGCCTGCCACCAGCTCTTCTTACTTCTACCTCAGTCTGAAATGGCGACGCTGCCTCCAGGAATCTCAGAATAAGACTGTTTCTGAAAGCTTTCTCCTTCATCCTTATATTTCTCTCAAGTGCTGGGATTAAAGGTGTGTACCACAACCACCGGTTTATGTTACAAAATAGTGTAACTACTGGGATAAAAGGTGCCTGGTCTGTCAGGACGACCAGTGGGGCTCTTTTACTCTCCGATCCTCAGGCAAACTTTATTTATTAAAATAAAAATGAGATATACCTACATACAAATATAATACTCAAAGTTTACACATATGTATATGTGCACATATGTATTATCATTCACCAATATATGCAACAGTTTATTGCCAATAACATTGATCACAAAATAAAAAGTTCATCATTTTAGCATTATTAAAGGAATTATAATGTACACTTACACTATTATGTCTCTAAAATAAAGTATCATGGTAGTGCCTTACATTCGTTGTGGGTTCACTGAGTAATGATAGGATGTTTTCCATGGTGTTTGACAATTCCTTGAATATCTGGCTTGTTGGAGGATGGGCTGAATTTTTCAAAATTTATAGACTGTAAATCTGATTATACTAATATTTTAACTCCTTTGGGCAACTGATTCTTGTACAAAGTAGGGAATGGCGGAGGGGGTAAGCAAAAGGGAGGGGGTAGAAGGGAGAAAGGAAGAACCGGCGTTGTGGGAGGGTGGAGATGGAGGAAGGGTGGATATTGGAGAAGGGAATAAGATATCTACATTAACGGGAGTCATTTTAAGATTTGCAAGAGACTTGTCTCTAGAGGGGATCCCAGGTATTCTCAGGGAGTCCCAGCTAGGTACTTGGGCAGCAGAGGAGTAGGTGCCTGAACTGAACTTGTCCCATAGTTACTTTGTTGAATATCTCAATCGTCACCATAGAAATTTCGCATGATGGATGGAGATAGAGCCAGAGGCCCACATTCACACCAGAGCAAGGGATTGTGCTACCAAGGTCCAGTGGAAGAGCAGAAGGAGGGAGAAGATGAGCAAGGACGTCAGGACCGTGAGGGACTGGCCCACCAACAGAGACAGTGTACTTGATCTATTGGGAGCTCATCAAATCCAGCTGGACCAGGACTGAATGAGCATATGACCTAACCGGAATCTCTGAATGTGACTGCCAATGGGGACTAACTGAGAAGCCAATGATAATGGCACTGGGACCTATCTCTTCTGCATGTATTGGCTTTTTGGGAACTTATTCTATATGGATGCACATCTTCCTAGACCGAGATGGAGAGGGGAAGGCCTTGGGAAGCAGGGGGAGGGTGGTGGGGTAGTGGGGGAGCGGGAGGGCCGGGAACAAGGGGAGTAAATGTAAATTTTTCTTTTAACAATAAAAAAAACTAAAAAAACAAGAGTTGAAGTGAATGCATAACTTTTTGTCGAAACTTCAGTAAAAACTTATGAGTTGTTTCTATCTTTCATGTTTATTTGATTAATTTTTTCATGTGAAACATGTATTTAATATGTATTTCTGGCTTTCTTAGAAGTGATTTCATGGACTAGGCTATATAGATATTCATGCCTCTGCCTTCTGATTGCAAGGATTAGAGGCATGATTCAATGCATCCATTTTTTCATTTTATTTTTCTTTTTTATAGTTAGGAATTAATCATTCATATAGTTTCTCTTATTTGTACTCTGTACTCTTGATTAGTTTACATATCTTTCATTGTTAGTTAGTGGGCCTTTATCTTGCAAGGTGATATCCCATTTAAAGGGTTCAGAAATAGCAGAGGTGAACCTCCTATTGAGTTTGCTTCTAAAGTGACTTTGTGATTAAAATATGATGTCTATGTCATGGAATAATATGGGGAGAACCATAATTGTATGACTACACTGTCAAAGAAGTATCCATTTGAAGTGTTGTTAAAATTATGCTTTCTGTTGTACAAATGTATGGAATATTGTAGAATGCAGTGACATATGATGGTGTCCATATTGACTTCACTTGGGAAGAATGGGCTTTGCTGGATCCTTCCCAGAAGAGTCTCTACAAAGATGTCATGCTAGAGACCTACAGAAACCTCACTACTATAGGATATAGTTGGGAAGACCATAATATTGAAGAACATTGTCAAAGTTCTAGAAGACATGAAAGGTATGGCCAGCTAGGAATGAACAAGAATCCTCTGCCTACAACACAAGACTATTTTTTCCTATAGAAATAAATTTGACAGTATTAACAATCAAAAAAAATGAAATGGGTAAGAGGCAGCTGCTGACTGAGCCATAACGACAAAAAGATGTCTGAGTCTTTTGAACATCACTTCAAATGTACCTTCAAACAAATGCTACAAATAAGACTGTCCCAATAATACACAGTAACTTCTGAAAAATGTTCAGGTATCTGGAAAGTGCAAGCAAGGATAATTCCTGGACTGTCTCCACTTGGCTTTAGCTGTTGTTTTTGCTTCAATGTCTTTCACAAGCAATGTTGCCTCTAATTCACTCCATGAATATTGGAAAACAACATATCAGATTTAAGGGGAGACATGACTATGCAGTTCAGTAGTCCAAATAGTTTTTGCTATTTTGCAAAGACTTTCTTGCTACATAGCAGAAAATCTGCATCCAATATGAAGTAAAACTCTTGGAAATACATTTTGATAATGAGTGAGGCAGATTTATTGCAAAGGAAACACTTAAAAGCATAGATCTTCCTGAATTTATTTCCCTCTTTATTCTTCCACCATTGTGCTATAATCATAATCAATCTTCATGTGGTAGATAAAAAATTTATGGCTTAATAATCCATCAGGAAATTTATAACATGATTTCACTCATATTTCTGTTTTTGGAGAAAGAAAACTTTAAAAGAATACACAGAAAAACATATGGATATGTTTATAGTCATGATTTGTCCAAGCCTCTGTGGTTGAGAAATATAACGAACTCAATATTTTTCATATAAACTTCTTGTTTGAATAAAATGTCATCATTTTCCAACTCGGTGGGTTTATAATTTAATTAAATGAGACGAGGTAAGAATGTATCAACTCCATTCAGCTTCTGGATGGCAGGTAACACTCCCAGGCAAATCTTTAGAGTATACTAGTTTCCATGGTAGCTAAACTTCTACAAATTATGCTAGGATATTTAATGGAAAAATACAATAGTTTAAAAATGACATCCCAAGGCAACTGTAGTATCAAGTACTATAGAAATCCACAGCTTAATGCATGGTCAGAATGGAAAGCACGTCCAATGATGAAAATATCTGATACACTGGAAGTCATAGGCTAAGGAAAACAGTACACAAAGGTGCAGCCGTTCGGTTGTTCACATATTTCCAACCTAAACAACAGGATAAGGAGTTCCTTCTAACTGCCATTTTCTAACCCTCAGATTTAGTTCACATCACTTTCCTAATTACTTTCTTGCTTTTAGTTGACAAATAAAAAATTATGTATGTCTGTGATATTCAATTTTAAATTATGTATATTTTATAGGAAACAGCATCAAGATAATTAATGTACAGGTTACCTCAATATTTATTTAAAATTCACCCTCTTAACAACTTGTAAGCATGTACTATGTAGTTCACAGTAGTCATCATGCTGCACAATGTTTTTCTCTGTAGACATGCACTGCCATGCTTTCCTGAGAGTCTATAGACAGCATCTCAGACACTTCTGGTGAGAAATCTACTTTAATCTTCCAATTTATCCCCCAAAACAAGGACTTAAACATTCATTAACAAATTTTTCCACATGTAATGCAATCCCTACAGAAGGTAAACCATGCAGAATATCATATCTCTGAAAGAGGTGCTTTCAAACATATTGCTGGAGAAATTTCTTCAAAATCAAACTTCCCATAAGCTCCCTCAAAACAGGAGGGGCCTTTCTAAGGTTCCTAATAATACTGAAAGAAAATCTTCGAACAGAAATACCAATACCTTGGGTCTCTTACCTGGAGTCTCATTAACCAGGGCCCATTAAGCTCATTTTGCAGAAAGGAAGATAGAAATGTCACTATGTCACTATGTCTAATACTGTCACACACAATTTATTGTCTGTTCTTCAGCTTCCAAAGACAATCACAGAGAAGCTGTCTGTTCATTGAGCCAATTCAACTTTTATCAAGTTATTTACTAGTCCTATAAAATTGTCCAAAGACTCTTCTGTCCTCTTTTCTATGAAAGTATTGAAATTTTAATCATTTGTTCTATTCTTAGAGTTTCATATTTTGTATGACTATGTACTGATTCAGATTAATAAATTCATATGCTTTTCTCTTGTTGACATGTTTACTGACAGTTGATTTTAGTTAACTTCCAGAGAGTTTAAAAGAAATAACTGTGAACCTTAAAATTCTTGCCAAATTTATTGGAAATAAACAAACAAACAAATGGTAGTACGAGGTTAGGCAATACACAGAAGCAAAGCTAAGAATGAACAAAGGCTCTCATTCATAAGAAGTTATAGTCTCAAAAGGAACTATGTTTTGAGAGGATAAATTCAAGCAACTATTCAAGGTTATTTACTATAAGATCTTTGATCCAGGACTTCCATGTTTAGACTGAAGAAAAACAATAATCCTTCGTGTGTGTGTGTGTGTGTGTGACAGTGAGAAAGAATGTGAGATTCTCTCTGTATCTCTTTCTCTCTGTCTCTCTCTGTGTGTGTGAGAGAGAGAATGTGAGACTCCTTGTGATTCTGTATGTATGAGAGAGAGAATTTAAGACTCTCTCTGTCTCTTTTTTTCCTCCCCCTCTCTCCTTCCATCCCTCTTTCCTCCTTCTTCCCTCCCTCTTCCTTCTTCTCTGTGATAAAATCCATTAGAAATCTCACAAATTACCAGTAAGGTAAGCCAAAAAACATAAAGAAGATCCACCTACCACTTCTCTCCCTCATGGGTTTATGCTGGCAGCTTTGATCTGTTAATATTTATAAAGCACTTTGAAGATAAAACATGATGTTATCTAACATCTCTGTTAATGCAAATCTGTTGGGTTTTATGATATTTAATATAAATTAGGGAATAAAAAATACTTACTAATATAAAATTCTCATTGTAATTTTGCATATGGAAAGTCCATATGGGGGAGGGAAGATTTTCTCGAGGACAGAGAATCAAACTAATCTGTACCCGAATCCTTAACCCTCATCGACAAAAGGCTATATATAGAAATGTTTAATTTAAAGCCTGAAAAATGATGCACTCTGTAACGGCATGTAAATCAAGGTTTTTATTAAAGCCAAATGATTACCATACAGGAATGCAAACTGTAGTAAAACACACAATAGCAGTTCCAACTATACTCTGTTCTCAGTGGAGCATTTAGGATACATCTTGTCTGGCAGGTGAGGGAGGGGCCTAGCACTAGGCAATTTCATGTGTCCTTTACTTATGAAACTGAAAAATATTATAATCATTTTCATTCACCCAAGAAGTACAAATAATCCAAATTTCTCCCATTGCTATTTTAAATGGCATTTTGAAAATACTTACACTCTTCCCCATTGGCCTTAATTACGCTCAGCCTAAGTGTCTTGCCTGGCCTAAGTACATATTATACAGAGAGACAAGAGGCATATACACCAGCTTGCCTAGCAGAAAAGAAAGCTGGATTCATTTTGTTTAGACCTGTCTTTTTGGCAACTCACATTTACTTAAAATACATACAATATATAAACTAGCCATCCAATTTAAGAGCCAGAATGATGGCCTCATTTCCAGCATAATTTTCCAATCAGGCCAGGATGTAAACCTAAGTACACTGAGTGTATCTATCATTGGCAGGAAAGACAGTGCCTAAGGAATAATCTTCCTTAAAGATTATTGGGAAGACAATAAGAAATGGCTGCTGAAATTGAATTGCAAACAAAAAGAAAAGAGGAAATAGAGGTCAGGATGGAGAAAATGCAAAGTCAAATGTATTCATACAAGACACGAACCTGTGTGACAAAACACGTTAAAGAGAATTATTATTATTATTATCAACTGCTTTGATAGTGAATGTTTCAGCCACTGAAAGGGAAAGCCAAGATTTGAATGTCGTTGTCCTTTATAACCTCATTTTGTATTAAGAGGACTTATAGAATTTCTTCATTTCAAAGTAGGCCTGAGAAGGCCTCGCCACTGTGGATTATGCTGAATAAATATGGTATAAGGAATAAATTACAGATACCATTATATTGTCCAATCTCTTATAAATTAGATTCTTAAGGCTCAGTGCTTTTTAATTTATCAAGCAGTCAGATAGCAGTGACAAAATAAATGATAATTACAGTGATTTCATATCACTGATACCTTGAAAACTTGGCAGCTAAGTGAATTTTCACAGGGATATTTTGTCTTATTTATGAAGAGTAGAATGCATAGGATAATTAACTTTTCCATTCTTTTAAGATTGAGTTCTAAAGATCAAATGAATGTAAATGGAACTTAAACATGCTACAAGCTCTACAAATACTAGGTTTTATAAGGTACACAAGATGAAATTCCTTTGGAAAATGACAAAATATTGATTTGAATTTATAAAACAGTCCTAATTGGAATAATAACCTCCATTCATCATTACATTATAATCAAAGAACATTTTCCAACCTATCCAATCAACTTAAAATAACTTACAAACATGTACACCTATACACTAAGTGTATGAAGGCAAAGGGGGTGTTTCTTATCCAGAATCACCACCCTGTGTCTGTTTCTTCATCAGTTTGGAGTGGTAATAGCTTACAAATTAAGATAGTTTCTTTCATGCAAGTACATATTCATTAACAATATACAGTCATGGATGCTAGAGAGATGATTTAGCTATGAAGGGCATATGATGTTCTTGTGAGGACCATAGTTTTGTTTTCTGTTCACACATCATGGCTCACAACCATCTATAACTCCATCTCTAAGGGAATCAGCTTCCTCTTCTAACTACATATCATACACAAGCAGGCAAAACACTCATAAATGTACAATAAATTAACTAAAACTGTTTTAAAATTGTTTTGTTAAAGAATGTGTGACCATGGAATGAATGATTCATTTCACAGACGTGGCTGTCTCCTGTGTAATTCTCTGCAAACTATCTCATTACTCTCAACAACTATAAATGACCACTAACCCTCCACTGGACATAACCCTGTTATTCTGATATTTATTGATATATAATTCATACTATCCATAAAATTATGAATTTTGACTACATATATTTAGAATATGACCTTTGGTTTTGTGCTTTATGTAACTTAATTATACAGGAGGCATAAATTGATGGTCCATGCCACTAATCCTAGCACTTGGTAGGTGAAGGCAGGGATTTCAGGAGTTCAAGACCACCCTCAGTTTCATAGTAATTTCAAAGCCAACCAGGGCTATAATAAACCTTTACCCTAATATATACAAAGGTGATTAGTAGATGGAAATATAGCAATAGATATTTAGATAGATAGATAGATAGATAGATGATAGATAGATAGATAGATAGATAGATAGAATGATATAGATAGATGATGTATTTACTTACTATAATTTTCCTTCTCCCATTTCCTCCCCCTGCCTTACCCACCAACTTTATGTACTTTCTCTGAAAACCAAACCAAACAAAACAAAAAGTACAAAATATTCTCAAAACAGAACATAGAGTCTGGTTTGTGTTGGCAGCTACTCCTGAGCATAAGGCCTACTCTGGAATATGTTTTATAATCCCAATGTTACTCCAGTGAATAATATTTAATTTTCCTCTTCCAGCAGCCAACAATTGCAAATAGCTTCTTGGTTAGGAGAGGGACTTGATGCCTAGTTTCCCTTCTACATTCTGGGATTATGTCTGACTTGAACTTGTGCAGGTCTTGTGTGTACTGTCATAGTTGCTTTGAGTTCATACATGAATCAATCAGTCCTGTTGTGTCCAAAAGATGTTGTCTCCTTGGAGCGGTCCATTACTTCTGGCTCTTACAAACTTCATGCCTTCTTGTCTCAGTTAAAGTTATTATTTGCTGTGGTGAACACTATGACTAAAACTACTTGGGTAGAAATATGTTTCTTTGACTTATCACTGTCAATCATTGAAGAATTCAGGACAGGAATTCAAACAATAGAGGAACCTGGAGATAGGAGCTGAAGCAGAGGCCCTGGAGCGGGGGCTGATTACTGACTTTCTCCTCATGGTTTACCTAACTTGCTTTCTATAGAAGCCAAAACCACTAGCCTATGGATAGCACCACCCACAATGGGTTGGATACTCCCCATCAATCACTAGTTAAGAAATGCTTTACAGGCCTGGCTACAACCCAACCATATGCAGGTATTTTCTCAACTGACAATCCCTCTTCTTAGATGACATTAGCTTTTGTCAAGCTGACATAAAACTATCCAGCACAATTGACCCCTCGGCAACTTGTCAAAAAATACATCACCATTAAGTCATGACCTTTCCTTTCTTATTCATCCCCATGATCTCACATTAGAAATATAAATAACTTTAGAAATCTGACAATTTTTACAAATTCAACCACATGAAAAAAATTTATTCACTTTAAAATAATCAATTACTTAAAATCCAAATTCCTTTCAAATTTAAAGTCTCTCAAAATTTGGCTCCTATAAAATAAAATAAAATAAAAATTTAATACTTTCTAACTTCAAAATGGAAGAACCAGGGCAACGTCACAATCAAAGCAAAGCAAAACCAAAGTCCAGAAATGTGAATAACTTGATGTCCAATACCTAGGATTCACTCGCCATCTTCCTGTCTCCTTCAAATCCCTTGAGTCACCTCACTGGCTCTACCCTCTGTAACACACAGCTTATCTTCTTGGCAATGACTGGTTTCACTGCACTGATGCTGCTGTTCTTTGGGGCCATCCATGGTATTGACATGTCCAATATGGTGGGGTCTTCTGCTGCGACTGAGCTGCACTTTCACCAATAGCCCCTCATAGTCTCAAAATATGCAAGGTAGGACTTTATTCTGAGAGTTGCTATTTTAAGGGAGACACATAAGTACTTCTGCTTTAACTGACCAAGTAGCCTTTGCACCAGAAATAATTATATATGCATATATAGTCACATGTATACAATTATGTGTCTTATATATGAAAAATGATTTAAGACATTAAAATCAAGTAAAATGCAATTGTTATCTCAAATCAGTTGGCAAATGTTTAAGTCTTACAAATGTTTTTACTTATTGCACATTTTAGGGAGCTTTACCATAGGTTCAGAAACTGAGGCAATGTTCAGCATATTGTCTGAGTTGAAATAGTAGGCTCAAAGCCAGAAATGAACAAGAGGTATCAAGTTCAAATAACAACAAAGAATGAGGAAGAATTGTACATACAAAATCGCAGTAATGTAGGAAGATCCCACATAAATGGTAGTCACCACAGCTTAGTCCCTGTATGAGAGAAAACAGCTGCAACTCAGCAATGGAAAATCTAAAACATTTTGAAGGAACAGTCTCAATAATCAAAGATCTGGTAACAGCAACTGCTAGCATTAGCTAGATGAGACAATCTCATAATCACCTCATAGTGTGCTGGTCAGAAGAGAAGACCATCTAAACAGTCACTCTTACAAAAAAAACATGACTTTTATGCATTTCAAAATAATATTTAAAGAAAGATAAAGCCTTGTCTGAGAATCAGATGAAATACAGAAAAAAATCTGCCTGGATCATAAGTTTATGATAGCAGAATTCTCATCAAGAAGGTAAAGTTAATAACTGATACCAAGTCAAAAGTTGCCAAGGAGAGAAAACATCCAAATGAGACTCTCATTACAGAAAATATCACATAGCTGAAATTATACATAGTTATCTGATGTGAAATTAAAACTAAAAATTATTCATTATACATTTTTCACATTGAAATTTTAGGTAGAAATCAACAAGGAAAAAATGCCAAAAGCATTATTAAAATTTTAGATTTCATAACTGTAATGTCTGTGATGGCAAATACAATGATCAAAGAGAAATGGCAGCTTATATATCACAGGAGAAAATGGTTAAAGAAATAAAAGGTAGAGGAATTAACGGAAACTATGCAAATTGAAATATAGAAATGATAAAAATTATAGTTAAAAGAAATGAATTAAATACTATGAGCTATTTGAGAATTATAATCCTAACATTTGTAAAGGTAGAATCCATGAAAAGGGGATGGAGAGAGGACCTGAGAAATTGCCAAAGAAATAATACTTCAACATTTTCTAAATTATAAAGTAAAAATCTGCATATCTAATAAATTCAAGAACCCTCAAACCCAAGACACAAAAAATTACACCGATGTCCCTCAAAGATAACTTCCTATACATTAGTCATAAAATATCTTACATGAATAGAGATAAAAAGAAACATATATAGAGAAAACACACAAGGACAAAAATAGATTTCTTATCAGAAACATTTCAAACAAGGATTAGATGGAATAAAAAAACAAAGTAGTGACAATTTAGGATTCCTATAGAATGAAATCATGTTCAGGATGCTTAGTCAATGGGTCTTTCATGCATTAACTACAGAAGTATTCACTGGTCAGAGAGAATCACTAAAAGAGATATCACAAAATGTCTTTATGAAAATGGAAGTTGCAATAGATAGAGATCAAGATCTACACAAAGAAATGGACACTACTGAAAATAGTTGGACAAACATGAGACAATTCACTATTATTTAAGGGACCTTAAAAGGGGGAAAAGGTAAAATTAAAATTTTTAAAAGGTAACTGCTAAAAGCAAAAACAAATATAAAGTTTGTAGGAAAAAGAAAAATATGTGACAGTTATACCAAGGTTTAAGAGGATGGACCAATAAGTAGAGTTTGGAAAGTCCTCATCCTATGCCTGATATTGTCAACATTTGAAGGAGATCGTCATTGGAAGGTATTTACTCTAAAGCTTAAACAATAATTAATGTAATAAAATAGTAACAAACTATATCTAATGAGGTAACAGAAAGAAAAGTAGAATACTGATTTCACCCCAAAGGGAAAAATAATAAGAGCAAAGACAGGTAGAGCAAATGAAAAGCAAGAGAAAGATGACACGTGAATACATACAACATGTGTCATTACTGTATGCATTGTAGACCACCACCTCCAAAGTGAAAATATACAACATGCATCATTACCATGTGCATTGTAGACCACCATCTCCAAAGAGTGGGCCCATTGCTGTGTCCAACAATCTTAATGACTCATTTCCTTATTAATTACATTACTCAAAACAAACCATCAGGAGATGGTTCCATTTTTACATTTTATAAATGTCTAATGATATCGTGTTATTTTATTTCTTTTTGTGGGAAGTAATTGGCAAACCTAGCCCTAGATTCAGAAAAACAACTGTCAGATGCCGTTAAAAACTGCTGAGTCAGTTTCTCTGACCAAATGGATTTTAGCCATCTGTAAAGAAGGACTGTACATTTTAATAAGTGCAAACACCATGGAAAACCATTTACTCTTACAGTTGCATCTACTTGGGATAATTTCAAAATGAGATGTCCATACATTTAACTGTAAATTTGTTGTCTATACATCCACTATATTCCTTGATTCAGGTTTCCATGCTGATTATAGCTTCCCAAATATTTGTGGGTTTTGGTAAATCACCAAAAAGAACAAACTCAGAAAGGTTATCTACTATCAGAATAACAAGTGGTCATATTATAATCGTATCCTGCTCATGCATGATGCATATTTATTCCTATTCTTTGTTGTAAAAATTGAAGCTAATTTTGAAAATAGAATTGAGTTTAATATTATGTGGTTTAGATAAAGATAAACAGAAACATTAACTGAAGACAAAAAGATAAGGCACAAATCACCAGGAAAGTTGTAGAGGAAAGCTATGACACTAGTACAGACTTGGTCAACATCTTTAGTTAAAGTAGGAAACCAATGCTGTTTGGGGTTTTGATATGGAATAAATATTTGCTACAGTTCATACTAATCCTTTGTGGGAAGAAATTTCCCATATTGACAAGTTGTGATGTCAGATGTCTCCAAAGTTCCTGAAAAAAAATATATTTACATATATATAAATACATAAGCAATAAGCAAACCAAATTTCTAAGCAGTTCATAGAAAGAATAAGCAATTTGATATTGGAAAGATTTAGGAGGTCATGCCTTAGTCCCAGAGAAACCCTTTGTACTATACATCATGAAAGAAAGCAAATATTCAGCCAATGTGCTTGAAATTTAAATTAGTTGGATACTTTCATACAATTTATTAGATAATTCAAAAATTTTAAATTAGGTCATGAATTGGGAAAATTTTATTGTAAAGAGCTAAATAATAATACTTAGCTTTCTAGACCTTATAATTCCTGTTCCAATTAGTCACTTTTACTATTGCATTATGGAATCAGACACCTAAATATAATGTGTTAAAAAATAAAATCAGTGCGTTCTGTTGTGAGATTCCCCTCTGTATGCTGTGAATATCATTGGTTAATAAAGAAATTGCCTTGAGCCTAAGCAGAGCAGAATAGAGGTAGGCAGGAAATACTAAACTGACTGCTTAGAGAAAGGAGGCAGAGTCAGGGAGAAGCCATGGAGCCGCTGTCAGAGATGGATGCCAAAACTTTTTGGTAAGCCACAACCATGTGGCAATACACAGATTAATGAAATGGGTGAAGTTAAGATGTAAAAGCTAGCCAATAGAAGGTTAGATCTAATAGGCCAAGTAGTGATTTAATTAATACAGTTTCTGTGTGGTTATTTTGGGAATCTGTGTCGCCAGGAAACCAACAAGCGGCCTTCTTACTACAGTGTTCCACCTGCCCCCCTTTCATAATTAATCACTTACGAAACCATATCCCGGGTTTGATTGGAACTTTAGGTCCCAATATTGTAATCCATGAAGTAAACAATAGCTTTTGTAATATGGATCAATACTCAAGGATGTGCTCTGTTTATAAGGCCTGCTCTCAGGGCATTCTCTTAAATGTAAATATATTTGTCAAACAAAAAATATGTGTCAAACAGAGATGACACCAACAAGGACATGAGGTAGCTTAAGACCTTCAATCCTAGACAAAGAACAACAGGAAGCCAAGAAATGCTGACAGTAGGAGAAATAGTTCTCTGCAGGTCATTTTAAAAGTAATTTCTCCTAGTTCTGAAAGCAGACTCAACTGCTTTAATAAAGGAGAAGGTGGTGAGATTCAGAGTTATTTTATGTTATTAAAACTTCACATCAAAGCTATATAAAATGTGAAATTGAAGTTAATCTGCCATCACCCGCTTACAGATGGATATTTTATGAAACCAATGGTCTGAATTTAGACACATATTCAAAAAGGGAGGTAGCATAACCAAAATGAGTTCAGTCATACGGATGCAGAGATTAAATTGTAAGCTCAGGTGAATATGTCGAAATGCAGAAAAATAAATCACATCAGAGCGAAGGACTGAGCTCCCAAGGTGCAGTCGAAGAGCAGAAGGTGGGAGAAGATGAGCAAGGAAGTCAGGACTGCAAGGGGCTGGTCCACCCACTGAGACAGTGTACCTGATCTAATGGGAACTCACCAAATTCTGCTGGACTGAGACCAAAGGAGCATATGACCAAATCGGACTCTCTGAATGTGGCTGCCAATGGGGGCAGACTGAGTAGCCAACGATACTGTGACTTATCTTCTCTGCATGATTAGGCTTTTTGGAAACCCAGTCTATTTGGATGCACACCTTCTTGGGCCAGGATGGATGGGGGAGGGCATTGGACTTTCCACAGGGAAGGCTACCCTGTCCTCTCTTAAGGAAGCAGGGGGAGGGAGGAGGGGTAGTGGGAGAGCGGGTTGGGGGGAGCACTGGGATAAAGGAAGAAAGTGTAAATTTTTGAATGAAAAAAATAAAAGAAAAAATAAATCTGTGATACAAAGAATTTTACCAAACCTGGAATATATATCAAGTAAAAGTTTTAATAAAAATAATAACTACAGTTTCATGAAAATTTTATGGTTAATAACAAAAGTATATGGTCTTCCAAATAACAATACACCAGAGAATATTACATATGCATTTTACTGGAAAGGCTAGCTAACAAAATGATGCAAGAAATAAAAAGATAAAGATTTGGAGGAAGGAAGCAAATTATCATAATACTCCAAGTATGTGCAGTCTACAAAGTGAATCCAAGAGAATTTGCAGATAAAGCTTGGAGGAGGGGAGAGAATTCAGTAAATTGACATGATGTAAGCTCAGCCCACACAAGAGAGATTAGCATTTATTATATCAAAAACATCTACCTTGAAAATGTAGCAGCTCTTTTTAAAATGTACCTCATTTATAATAACCTGAGACTATAAGAATCTTTGGGAAGAATATGAATATATTAATAAAAAACAATTTTGGAAAATATTATAAAACTTCACTGAGAAGTAAAACCAGTTTGCATGTAAGGATATTTTATTTTCAACATGAAGTAATTAAATATTTTAAAACAGCCAGTCTCTTCAAACATATAAAAATGAATCTGAATGAAATTTTAATGTTGTATAGTACTCATAGATTCATCAGTAAAATTTGCATCTTAACTATTTGTGTTTGTAAACCATCAAGAAGCATTTTTTTTCTGTGTGGGTGTATTTCAATAAGGCCACAGCACTACGCAAACAAAACTAATATGCAATTCTCCAAATAGAACTCAGATTTCTTAATATCTAACTTCAAAAGCTACTGATGACACGGTCAACGTGAACATTTAGTATTTTTCGACTATGAAGTAATATGTGCCTATTGTAAGGTACAGAAATAAAAACAAGGATAACAATTTGAGAATTCAGAAAAATAAAAGTCAATAGCAAAAATGCTTAAGAAAAAAAGCATAGTTTTGTTGACTGAAGTTTCTGTCCTGCCCAGTTCCTGCAGTCATTAAGTCCCAAAGAAACACACAGAGGTCTACATTAATTATAAATTGATTGGCCTATTAGCTCAGGCTTCTTATTAATTCTTGTAACTTATATTAGCCCATAATTTTTGTCTGTGTTAGACATGTGGCTTGGTACCTTTTCCGGCGAGGCAGTCACATCTTGCTTCCTCTGTGCCTGGCTTCCTCTCTGTCTGGTGATGACTGCAGACTGAAACTTCCCTCTTCCCAGAATTCTCATAGCCCCCACCTCTATTTTCTGCCTGGTCACCCCGCCTATACTCCCTGACTGGCTACTGGCCAATCTGCATTTATTTAAAATAAAAGTGACAGGGTTGACAGGGTACAGACCATTGTCCCATAGCATAATTTTGCCATTATTATAAACAGTGTTACTATTTGATACATGTATTTCAAATCTTATTCTATGTGCATTTGTCAGGCAACATATTTTTCATTTTAATTTTATATTCTGAAGATAACATCTTCAAATGTTTTCCTTCTTTAGCATGGCATTATTACTACAGAGGTAGTAAAACACAGGTCTGTACATTTCTGCTAAGGATGTCAATAGGGTATGCTCAGTCTTCTTACAAGGTGTGAACTGAGGAATCTGAAGAAGAAAATCTAGTTCTGAAGCCAGGTCTGGAGATGCAGACCTGTAATCGTAACACTCAAATAGATAAGAAAGGAGGATTGCGACCTGAGGCCATACTGGGCTATACATGGAGACCTTGTCTTCTAAAAAATAAACTCAGAAAGCAAATCACCATAGTGATATGTACTCTGGGCACTCATGAATGGCATATTTCTTTATTTTGTTCTAGTTTCATTCTTATTAGCAGCTTTCTTTTTGCCACTGACTTGGTAGAAAAGAAAATGTAGTCTGCATAACATAAAAATACAGCTAACTAAATTCATTACTTTTTATTTTTCATGTTAAAAACAATTCCCTGTTGTCATCTATTTAAGCAGAAAAGGCCAAACTCTATAATCTGTCTTGTAAACAAGTGGCTAAGCCTTTATTTAATAAAACATCTAGGAAAAACGTTTTGTTGTAATAATAGCCTTAAGGGAGCTAATATCAGCCAAGTGCAATTCAGAAAACAATACTGCTATATTGCACTAAACCATAAATTTTACCCATCATGGAAAGACAAGAAGATACCTTTACAGCATGGCTCTCAGTCTGATTCCATTTAGCTAGTTTATTTCTGTGCGGCAGGACTTGCAGTTGACAGATTA
Source organism: Dicrostonyx torquatus (assembly GCA_028555095.1). Classification (NCBI taxonomy): domain Eukaryota; kingdom Metazoa; phylum Chordata; class Mammalia; order Rodentia; family Cricetidae; genus Dicrostonyx; species Dicrostonyx torquatus. The sequence continues at coordinate 2,679,066 of JAQHUG010000195.1, read as the reverse complement.
TGATAAATGTTCTTGGTGCTACCCTAATGTCTTCAGACTCTTCACATTACCCTACACTAAGGCTTCTAGATGGAATAGGAATATGTCACTTATTCTGAAGCAGATGAAAGTGAACAGTTCCCCCACAGCTTCACTATTCCTCCCACTCCACTCTCCATAATCCAGTTCAAAGAATTGGTCACATGGCTCTAAGACAAAGGAAGTCAATTCTCCTAATAACTGAAGGAAAACTGCCCTACAGACACTTCTGTTCTGCATACAGAAGTGAATATGATTAGGAAATATGTCTTGGTTTTGACCAGTCATCAGAAGATTGTGTTTTTAAACCAGTACAGTTTTAAAAATAGTTTTTTCTTTTCATAATTTTGTCCATTATTTAACTTCATTACCCTTTATGATTCAGAATGTCAGTAAAATCCAAGTGCCATCAGAGTGATGACTCCTGTCCCCATGAGTTGACATCTTGGATAACAGTCAAATAGTGAACAATGGTAGTTATGATACACAATGACCAAAATCCATGAGATTCCCTGGGGGCTTAAGGAGTGTTCACAGTTGGATACCATACTAATAAATGTTTCAGTTATGTATGAGACCACAAAGAGAAAGGCAAGCTGAAATCCAGAGAAGAATAAGCAGCATCTGTGTAACAGTGGCTTGCTTAGAGAGACAGCAGAGAAGATGAACGATACTATAGGCAAATTCCTGAAAGCAGATGTTTTGCAGAAGACCCAAGGTTGGTTTCTAGCACTCAAGACAAGGTGGCTCACAAGCCCCACTATCTCCACCTCCCGAGCATCTCATACCTTCTTCTGGCCTCCTCGGCAAAACACAAGACAGATACAAAATGTACACATAAATACAAATAGAAAATAAAAAACTTGAAAAAAGAAACACCAAAGTGTTTAGTATAAAATAAGCTATCCCTAAGGATTCAAAGATGTAGCTAAATCAGCTATTTTTAGTTGTTTTTCTCAGACAATTATTAGTATGAGGGACTGCCAGTTTGAAATTTTCTGTTTCCAAGTAAGACATTTATATGCTTAATTTTAAAATATGTGAAATTAAAATTAATATTGTTCCCCTGTAGTGTCTTTGCTTTGAGGCATCTGTGTACATGATCATATAGTGCATATATAGGAATTTAGTTTGCAAAATATTGAGAATTTCTTTTCATTTCTCCTGCTTAGCTGGGAAGAACATTTCTCCATTAAGAAATTGAGCCCACATATAGGCGAAGGTTGCATTTCTGCTGAATCAGAATTGTGCTCAATCTTCTTACTAACACGTAGGGACTCATTGATTATGTGCAGTCTTTCTTATGCAAATCTCATTTTTTTCACCGAAACTAGATTTTCATTGTTATATTTACCAAACACCATCACAGTTCTTTTATAACTGAAGCCTGTGACTTTTCATCATCATTACACATGGGTCATTATCATCTCCCTGATTATAATGTTTAATGTTCAGCAATTTTAGCTAAATTATAGACATTTAATCTGAAACCTTGATTACAAAAATCATTACAAAAATGGCCTTTCATCTTTCTTTTTCCTGGATCCATAACCTTTACAATGTGATACAGTAGGTGAAGCTCATTTCTCCACAGTTGAGTCTGGACTGGAATTTCATTTGCTTTGCCGAAGAGCAAAGTATGCCAGTTCCTAGTCAAGGACTCATGTAGGCTTGCATGCTTGCACTCACTTTCAATGCCATTTTACCAATCTCAGCTTTCCTGTTCTACTGTGTAGAGCAGAGAGGAAATGATGTTGAGTATCCCAGCTGGAGCCATCCTGGACTTTCCAGTCCCTAGCCAACTTGAGAGCTAACTGCTATCACGAGTCCATCTGAGATCAGAAAAACCACATGGCTGAACACTGCTAAACAACTTTTCAAACATACAGCAAGATAAATGATAGATTTTCTTTTAATTTATTAAATTTGGGGTGGATTATATGCAATCAATGACAACTGGTAAATTTAATTTATGCTTCTATAATGTTGTCTCTTAGAATATTGGAGTGTTTAGTGTACTATAATAACTTTATACATTTAGTTCAGATTGAAACCCAAGTTCTGATTAAAATGTCGAACAAATAAATGTTATCTATATTTTAAAGTAAAAGCATGTACTTTGGAACATATATCAGCACACACACACACACACACACACACACACACACATATATATATATATATATCAAGATGATTATCTATTTTTTTTGGGGGGGGGACAGGGTTTCTTTGTAGCTTTTTGGAGCCTGTCCTGGAACTAGCTTTTGTAGTCCAGGCTGGCCTTGAACTCACAGAGATTTGCCTGCCTCTGCCTCCTGAGTGCTGGGATTAAAGGCGTCTGCCACCACTGCCCAGCTAAAGATTTGTTTATTTATTATGTATACAACATTCCTTCCATGTATGCTTGTATGCCAGAAGAGGGCACCAGATCTCATTATAGATGGCTGTGAGCCACTGTGTGGTTGCTGGGAATTACTCAGGACCTCTAGAAGAGAAATCAGTGCTCTTAACCTCTGAGCCATCTCTCCAGCCCCCTGATTATCTATTTTCTATGCAACTCATTTGAGACTTCTTTTTGATTCTCACACATATCCAGCTAGACTAAGAAGCTACTCTAGCTAATCAGTAATATTTTGTATTAAAGACTCTATTAGAATCTATGAGAAACAGTTTTTAAATGTGAAGTTGAATTCTAGAACACTCTTTATGGTATAATTGATATTAGCACCACTTTTTTCTTTCACAGAAAAGCAAGTCCTGACATATTTTTCTAATGTCCTCCCAAGAAGAAAAGGAGAGATTAAATGAATACTGTCTTTCTTACTCTAGAGTGAAGTTTAATCATAAAATACAGGGAGGTAGCAGGCTTTCATAGAGTATTAAATGTTATTCATCCAATAAGTTCAGTTAGACACACACACTATTTAAAGGGCATGATTCCAAGCTAACATCCTCAATCAACACAACTCATCACGTTAACCTATTGGAGTGATGTTGCCACAATAGAGACAAATTTAAATGATGAACTGTAGATAAACACAATAATGAATATTATTCATCTATGGTTTAATAGATTTGAAAAGCTAATGAGCTCCATAAGAGAAAATGAAAAAAAAATGTAGATTCAAGTTATAAAAGAGAAAAATAATCAGTGGGGAAACTAAATGCATTTGTAAGATAGTAAATTATCTCTATGCAATGCTGCAGATCAAGGGTACACTGCTGCAGATCCCACAATACTCTGAAAAAGGACAAAAGGTCAGAAAGATGGTGTTTATACCAGGACATCAAAATCCTATAAAACCAATATGAAGCTGTTGATCACATTATTTTCACACAACTTAGCATGATTATTTGTACATTTATTTGGGGATTTATTGAAGAAATAGATCTGCTTATACAGCTCTGAGTCAATCCTTGTCCAAGGCAATAGAGAATAATTTTGCAGTATAGAATGTATTTACTGAATAAGTCTTTTTTTTTTCTTTCTCTGCATGACATCTTTTATTTTTATTTTTATTTATTATTTTTTTCTTTTTTATTGAATAAGTCTTCAAACTGTATGAACAGACTAATGATGAATAAGAATATTGAATCAGCAATAACAATTCTCAAGTCAAAAAAAAAAAAACAAGAGCAGATGCATTGTGACTGAATTCTGCCTTATACTTATGGAGTATTTATCAATATTCTAAAATATTTAAAACGATAGAATGATTTCAACTTTATTTAAGGAAACCAGCGATTTCCTGATATTACAGCCAAAGACACAGCAAGAAAGATAGTAACAAGGCAATATTCCTAACGACCAAATATGTAAAAATTCTTAACAAAATGCTGATAAATCAAAAATGTTAAACAGCACAGACTTTATAACAAGGTAGTAAACATGGTTTTCTCAACTACTTAATGAAGATGTTATATTAATTCCTTATACTTCAGAGGTTAGAAACAGAAAACATAGTTCATAGTCCATTCTATGAACAAAGCATTCTCAAACTATTGTTTTAGAAAACACTGCAGGAAAGAGAGGGTCCGGTATCTTTCAGAAACATAGTTGTAATGATCTTCATTTAAATATTAGTGAAACAAATCCAGCAATTTATAAAGACATAGTGTCTCACCGGTAAATAAAATTTAAGTATGCAAGAATGCTTTAATATTTAAAATTCAGTTAGTACAAATATCATATCAGCAGGCTGAAAGGACACAGATGAAGGTGTAAGTGGAAAGGGTACTGCAATGGTGGCGGCAGTGGCAGCAGCAGCAGCAGGCAAGCAAGCAAGGAAAAAAAGAGGCAAGAGAAAGTGTGTGACAATTCTATT
>JAQHUG010000195.1:2653034-2669318 GCA_028555095.1 Dicrostonyx torquatus | reverse complement strand
CAATTCTATTTAAGACACACAAATTTAATAAAGGCCAAAATACACACAGATTACTATACCAGAGAGAGCTCCTCTGAGGAAGCAGACAGGTCGGTGATCCGCGCAGAGAGAGCTTTCCACATGGGCCTACCATTTTATACCTCTCTTGGGACCTGGTGGTAAAGCCCCATTAATTAATTAAGGGGTGGCATAATTAGCTAATGGCGGGGCGTGGTCACAAGCCGAAATGGTCAAGACCACACCCCTTCAAAAGTGTTTCTGTAGGAATGGGTTTTTAAGGGTAAAAGGGGAGGTCTATGCTAGGATGATTTGGTAAATCCTGATTGGACCAGCTAGTGAAATAATAAATTTTGATTTTTGGACCTTGGCGTTTTGTCTCAGGGATGAGTCAGTGGCCAACTGTAATGGTTTTAAGCAAGGGAGAGTGAAGGGATAAAGGGTAAAACCTGCCTGCCATGTTTCTCCTGCTTGAGCTTGGGTTTATTATTGGGTTACTGGATATTGGGTAAGTGGGCACCATTCTTTCTGGCTGCTTCCTGTTGATATTGGAGTATCATTATTGGGGGTCCAAAGAAACTGGAATGTTGGTTAATGCTGGGAGGAGCAGGCTGTGTCACTGGATACCCAGGGTCTGTGGGACCGTCTGAGGAGAGGGAAGTGTAGGCAACCTTGGAGAAAAGGGCAGACAGCATTGGGGCAGTTACAAACCTGACCTGAATGTAGATTCCAAGGAAACAGTTGGGGTTGTCACTGGACTGCTGGAGTAGTTTGCAGTTGATGTGAAATCTGCTAAGACAGATAGGCTAAGGACAAAGGTAAAGTTAAGGAGTTACAGGGAGTTTTCTTCTATCTGCAACATACATTTGAAATTTTAAGGACCATCATCTTGGTAGCTGAGAACAGGAATCCCAAGACCAGAAAAAGAGGGAGATATCTCATAGAAATGGGTCAAGGAGGCCAGCAGGAGTTTTGGAGAGGTAGGCAACAGATACAAAAGTTGGTCCAAAGAAATGTTTATTTGTTCTGTAAGAGTAAAGATAGAAACGTCTGGATAGATTTGGGAGCTGGAGGATTGGCACGGAACGAAGGATATTTATGTGTGAGGAATTGTTTGTGGATGGAAGAAAGGAGGAGGTCAGTAGAGGCTTGATATTGGAAATGTATCAGAAATGAATATTTAGGGATCTATGAGTCAAAGCAGTTGATCACGCAGGCAGAGATAAGGAATTGAGATGGACGGTCAGAATAGGAAAGGCTACAAAGGAGGAGGTATTCTACATACTGAGATAGGTGGGAAGAAAAAGGGAAAAGCAAGTCAGGTCTTTATTGAGTGCCCAATGGGGACCATACGAAAGGGGATCATAGGGTGGAGAGGGACAGTGGGATGTTAATGGAGTGAAGGTCTTGGACAGAAGGTTTGTTAGTTGTTTTGTTTTTGCTTTTCCTTTTTTTAAAAAAAATTATAAATATGAGTAATTCATAGGGTAAAGAGGTGAGATGTAGAAACAGTTTGGATAAAAGGGATTGGATGATGGGTTTGAAGCTGATTATGGGTGGGGGTATTGGGGTTTGGAGATGTAGTCGAGGGGTCTTTGAGTGTCATAGAGTGGGGTTCATGATGTGCAGCAAGGAAAGGAAAGGTGGTACCCATACAATGGGTTAACTAAAGAAGTGAGAAGAGGGCAAGAGGGTCTTGGGGATTTTGGAGATTTGTGTCTGTACAGATAGAGGCTGAGGAAAGGGAAAGGATGGGTGCAGGAGTGTCCTGGGAGATGTTGTCGGGGTAAAAGGCAAAATTTACGTAAATTCTGGAATGGATATCCTTTTTAGTAAAGGAATGGGGCTTGAGAGTATGAGGAGAAAGCTGTGGGAAAAAGAGAAGTGTTTGAAAGAGTAGGTTGAAGGTGGGGTTTGGTGAGGTCTGGAGGGCTGACTGTATACTTCAGTTAGGGTAAGGGAGGGGTGCGTGGGGCGAATGATGGATGTAATGAGCCAACCTGACATTAAGAAGTAGCAAGAACCTAGGCTCCTGGTAAGAGTTTGGTGTGGGTTTTGGCAGGTCAGTTTATAAAACTGTAGAGAAAACTGGGAGGGGTATGACAGGACATGGATAGATTTGACAAAATAATACATGACTGTATGAAATTACTGAAAAATACATTTTAAAAAAGAGAATAAATAAAGTCAAATTCTTAGTGACAATACTTATAAAGTTGATAGCTGATAGGGATTTTTATTTAAAATATACAGAGAAAACAAATGACCTACAAAGGAAAGATGTCTATGTGACAAAAATGATAATGTAGCAAATACACATAAAGAAGAGAAAAGACACCAATATTTTCCATTTATTTTAGGACTCCTGAGGAAAGGACATGGAGATTATTGCATTTTATATAATAATTTAGTATAAACAATAGAAGGACCTATTATAGTTATTAGCTTTGGGGGAAATATAAGAAAAATAAAAATACAAGTGAGCTAAGGTTTCATCTTCCAAAGTAGGCTGTAAAGAGATGTGACTAAAGGTGATAAACAAAGAGATAAATGTATCATTTGTGGTTAAAGAATAATAAAAACAAAGTACGTTTTCTGAAATGTTTATTTACAGAGCCTAAGATACAGAAAGTCGGTCAGAAGCTGATTTTAATGATCTTGAAAACAATTTTAAAATTAAGGAGTAAATAAAACACAACTACCATGATGGCAGTAGATTGAAGTCAATTTTTGTCTCGAAAATTATTGTCACTTTACATCTGAGAGTGACCTAGTTTACATCCTGAGGGAGGTTTGAGGAGATCCAGAGTGCTGATGCTCCAGGCAGACAGTCTGCCCCATACTCAGTTGCTCATAGCCACCGACTAGTCTTGATAGAAGACTTGGTGATCCTAAGGAAGTGGATTACATGACAACGGGAGGATGGTCACAACCTGAAGTCTGACTTAATTTATGATGAAGATAGGAGAGGAAGGGATTTAAACCAGGGAAAGGGTTCTGCTGGGGGTTTAAAAGCCAGCACCATATACAGAAGTATGAAAGGGTAAGAAGAATGACGCAGAAATGCTAGGGTTCCTATCATGAGAAATGGATTGAATTTTGAAATTCTGTACTTATTGTCACTAAATCAAGCATGGTTGTGGTAGTTAAGGTTGTCTATTTGACAGAGTGTAGACTCCCTTGGGCACTTCTGTTATGCATTATCCTGGTTATATTAATTGAAATGGAAAAATCCAATCACTATGGGTAGGACCCCAGACTGGATCCATTGAGGAAGAGAACTCAACAACAGAATTCATTCATTTCTTTTTTCTCTGCTTCCAGATTGATGGGTGAGGTGTGACCAGCTGCTTCCACAAAGGCCATGCCTACTTCTATTTCCCTAGATAGATTGTGTCTGTGACCTCCAGTCCCAAATAACCCTTCCCCTCTCAAATTGCGTTCATCAGGGCCTCTTATTGCAGCAGCAGGAAGTGGAACTAAGATGCTGATATTTGGAAACCAAGCCGCTCTTGTGTCAAACCTGACCATGTGACTTCTAGAACTAGTTTTCAAGAAAAATACAGAAGATTTAGAATTTTTTTTAAAAGTCCCCGAATGACATCAAAATGGAAAAATGAGCCATTCTTTGAAAGCCTTTAAAACAAGAATGTTGAATGAAACATGAGTAATAGGGGCCCAATTCATGGGATTTCAAAGGGGAATGATGACTCAGTCAGGAACTGAACTGGGGTGATTTGTGATCTATTTTTGCTACGAATTTGTCCTTATCCCACCTACGTCCTCAGAACTTGAATAAAGCAGGATTTAAAGATGATGGACTAGTTTATTTATCAGAGGAAAGGTACGTAAGCAAGTGTAAAGTTTTCTCAAGGGAAGTTAAAATACAAAAACAAAGAACTACAAGAGTGACCCTAATGAGGTTCCCCAGTAATAGGAGATACAGGGCCCAAACTGACCATCTTTTATAACCATGCAAAGCTTCTAATAGTAGGACTGGGATATCAACACAGCTATAAAACCTTTGACCTATAATCTGTGCTGCTGCAAAATGTGCTGGAGAAATGGTGGCATAGAATTGTGGGAGGGGCCAACCAATTACTGGTCCAACTTTAAGCTCATGTCATTGAGAGGGAGCCTACCTCTGATACTGCCTGAATGACCAGGAACCAGAGGCATGATAGCTCAAAGATACAGGATAGAGTTAAACACAACTGGGGAGGGGGCAAGTCAATGAAATGATTCCTACTGATATTCTGCTATACTCTTAGATCTGTACCTAGTCCACTTCTCCTCTGACAGGGTTCATGTCGTAACTGATGGGAGTACATGCAGAGACACACAGTCAAACACTAGGTAGAGCCAGGGGAACCCCTCAGAAACTGGGAAGGAAGGATTGTAGGAGCCAGAGGGATTGAGGACACCGCAAGAACATGGCAGGACTCATAAGGGATCACAGAGACAGAAATGGCAAACATAGACCCTATATGGGTCTGCATACACCTTATGGTTGTGTAGCTTAGTGATATTGTAGGTCTCCAAACAATGAAGCATGGGTGTCTCTGAATCTTTTGCTTGTGCTCAGAAGCCTTCTATTCCTACTGTGGTGCTTCAACCAGCTTTCATGTGAAGGTTTGTGACTAGTTTTATTGTAACTTGTTAGGACATATTCAGTAGGTATCCAAGGGAGGCCTGCTGTTTTTCATTTGTTTGTTTGTGTATGTGTGTGTGTATGTATGTGTGTGTCTGTTTTATTTTTATGAGAAATGGAGGAAGTGGAACTGGGGGAGAGAGGAGTTGGGGGAGGCACTGGAAGGGGTGAAGGGAGGGGAAACTGCAGTTGGGACATAATGTATGAGAGAAGAATAAAAGAAAATAAATGTAAAAAGGAGAGAGTGAAAATGACGAGGCTCCTGTAGTCTAAAGAGGATCAGCACCATTAAAGAGAAACATATTGCTAAGCACTAAGACCAGTTAGAAGGGTTGTCCTAAGCCACACATTGGAGTGACATCTGTCAGGGTACAGCCTCGATGAAATTCCCACATTCCAGGGTTTAGGAGCGTGATGATTAGAATCATTAAGCAGAAGGAACAGAAATATGAGAGGAATAAAAGGCAGAAACACAGAATAGCATTGGGAGAATTCAGTAAATACTGAACCACCTGCTGCTATTTTTCCACATGCCTATATACTTCACTCCAAAAAGGAAAGGGGAAGGCAAGAAACTTCATTGACATGATATGAGGAATAGAACAAGTATCCTGCAGGCAGCCAGTCCCTCAAACCTCTTGCCAATTTCCTTTGAAGGAGCAGGAATAGTAAAATGAAGCAGATCCACCTTTATACTCAAAATACTAATTAACAACACTCTACATCAAGAGCTCTTGTTTGTAGCCACATCTGTTGTCAACAACTTTGAAAGAACAAAACCAAAACAAAAATAAGTTCAAACTCTCTTACCTTTAGTCAAGGTGGAACAGGATCACATCTGTGGGTGCCCACCAAGGGTGACTTGAAGCCAAGACAACCCATCAAAGTCTCAAATTTATAAAGTTTCATATGAAAGGAGAAAATACGAAGCAGCAATATTCCTAAGGGATTCCCTAGTCCTCAAAAGTAATAGCTGGGATCATCAAAAGGATCTGAACTTGAACTGTGTTCCAATGGGGGCAGGCTCCATCCTAAGCTGGCTGTTGAACCTCTCAGTGCCATGTACTAAGTTTAGAGATATGAACTATATAAAACTGAGAAGGCACTGTGGCCTCCGACAGCTGCTGAGGACAAGCAACAAGCAGCAGGGTCAGAATCACTGTTAGAAGTCCTCCCCCGCCCGCCCTGAGGCTATCAAATGATGTTGTGAAGGTGAAGAAGCAGAGGCTATAATGGAGACTACAGGATGCTTCAGAATTTGAGCCATCCTCCAATAAAGAGACCTGTGAGCATGGGGTAAAGAGAGAGTCTAGATATTCAGCAGATAAACAGCTCTGGAAGGGTGTAGTGTTCCAGGTACTTTTCAGATTTATTCACTCAATCATTCATGCACATGCTTCTGTGTCAGGGTGTACCTGGAGACTTCAGAAGACAACTTGCAGGAGTTGGTTTTCTCCTACCACGTGGCTTCCAAGGATTGACCTTGTCTTTAGACTGGGTAGGAAGGATTTCTATGCACTGAATCATCTTGCCAGCCAATTCATTCGTATTTTATAGGCATTGTCATTTAAGAAACTTTAGGTCTTTAGAGTATTGGAATTTTTTAAAATTACAGAGACTTTTAAAGTTGTATTGAGTAAATTTTATATCATAATATGGTCATGTGCTTAACAAGATGAGAAAAAAGGTTGTGGCTTAGAAGTAATTCTTAGCTATGAAGTTGACAAGGTTGGCACTTTGGTCAATAGTGTCATCTTGACAGAATTTAACATCACGTGAGTGATGATCCTCTGGGTTTCATTTGACTACATAAGTTGAGATGGGAAAACTTACCTGTCATGATATTTCATTTGTATTTTAATAAATAAAGCTTGCCTGAAGGTCAGTGGACACTAGTCAGTCATACAGGACAGGCAGTGGCGGTGCACATCTTTAATCCCAGCACTAGAGAGGAATATAAGGTGGGATGAGACAGGAACTCACTTCCCTTTCAAAGACGTAAGAACTCTCTAGTGGCTTGACTGCTTTCCTTTTCTGATCTTTAGGTTGAACCCTAACATCTGTCTCTGGGTTTTTATTATTTTTTGTTACACTCACCCAGTATAGAGAACCCCGTGCCCTGGTTGAGATGCTAGTCTATAAACAAAGAGAACTGAGTATTCATCTGTATTGATTTTTATTTGTTTGCCTGGTGACCAATGTGCTAAGCTATAATGAGCTGTTTCAGACTTCTATTGCTGTGGCTTCCTTACCATAATGAACATTTCCTTCAACTGTGATTCCGAATAAACCCTTTGTCACTTATGTTTCTTTTGTCAGATTATATTGTCACATTAACAGAAAAGATGTCCAAGATGATACTTACTCTTAAATTAAACATTGCAGATGAGGAAAAGAAGAAACCTCAGAGTCCAAATAGCAGGATGATTATGACCATATTAACCATTTTCACAAAGACCAGTGACATATTATTTTATTTTATTTTTGCAGCAAAACTCTGAATTCACTTTTCTGCATTCTCAGTGTGAGATGGCCATTAGTAATTTAAGTATAAATGTCACACACGACACTGAATACATGAATCTAAATTTGAGAAAAATGATAGAATGCAGGTGTGTGCTTGGTACTCATCAGTGTAAAAGTGATTCTTAAAACTGGAAGGAGCTCACTTCAGGGGTCAAGTATGTAATAAGCCCAACTGATGTTCATTAATGCTTGTGCACATGGTACTTACCTAAACACTCTTTGCATGTTTATGTTGGGAGTTCACAACCACCCCTGCTTCTAAGACTTTCTTGGAAACCTTGAGAACTCAGCACATGTGTGGAGCCGCGCCTACTATTCGCTATTGCAGAATGGCGCCCATATCTTGTGTTCCCGGGTAATGAACGGGTGCATTGCGCATGTGCGAAGAGTTTTTCCACCTCGTCCCATCCCGCCTATCCCATGGCGTCATCTCGTGCTATGGGTTGCAGCCAACCAGGGGCTGACACTTCCTAGGCGAGGAGAAGCCTCTATTTAAGGGAAGGGTTTCCCCGCCTCTGGGTCTCCACTCTGGAAGCTTATGCTCTCCCTCTCAAGAGACATTAAAGCTTACTGCAGAAGGATCCTTGTGTGCCCCGTCGTTCTTGCTGGCGAGACAGTCGAGCGGGACAAGCACACAGCCATATTCAGAAGGATGCAGACAGAGTTATCAAAGGAAAAGGGCACATAAGGCATTTTGTCTAACAGGTGTGTTCAGCCTTTTGACACTACAGCACTATGCTGTCATCTACAAAGTTCATGTTTAAGAACCATAAAATCAAGTTATGAAAAAATGCATTCAAAAGAATGTCATAAAGTTCCAAATTTATCCATTTATATTGGGCTACATTCATAATTATCCTCTTTCTCTTTACCAGGTAAAATAGACAAAGGCAACCTCTCCCAGGAGGGTGACAGAACATCAGTGAGTTGTGATCGCAAGTGAGACATTGGTAACCAGGGCCTAATAGATACCCAATGGTGAAGGTTTCTACTGGGGTGGGGAACACAAACCAGCAGCTTCTGCTTGGCTTACTGCAAATAGTCAGCTGTACTGTGTTTGGCATGAACTGTGCTGTTTATATAAATAGTCTATATATATATATATATAAAGTATGTGAGAACTGTCCCTGAATCCAAGTTCCTGAATACCAACAGAGGTGCATAACTAGACCATTCTATGGATGAAACACCATGCCTGTCATATTAACACTTTTTAGGATGTATGTCTTCAATAATTTGATATCTAAAACATCTCAACTAGCTTAAATTTTTACTTTCTAGTGAAGAAAAGGGAGGAGAAGCTGACTAGGCTGATGAAAAAAAAGCTGAGAAATTGCTGGCCGCCATTGCTTCAGAAAGGAACATCTTCACAGGGAACAGAAAGTAATGGGGTCTAAGAAGCTAACCCTGGGAAAACTAGCACTGATGGGTCTAATGGACAATCCCTTCCACATACTTACCTTATTTTAGTCTGATTTATTCTTCCTCTATCTTGTAAATCAAAATTTCAGTAGTGGTTTTCTTCATGAAACACTAGTATTTCTAGACGGCGCTGTCACTTATTTTTTCCTGGAATGTTTTTCTTCATCTGTGTGCTGCCTTCTCCCTCCTATTAGTTTTATTTCGCTTGTGCCTCAGCCTTGCTCTCCAAGCTTCCAACTGCTGAAAGACAGAATGTGCCTCTCACCAGCATCTTGTGTAAGAGAAGGAGAAGAGGAAAGGAGGAAGGGACAGTGGGAGAAAGGAGAGAAACTTGATTGAGAGGAAGTTAAATGATACTGAAAAAAAGTGTTGAGGTGAATGTGCAGAAACAATCCTATTATTTAAAACACCCATGAGTTTCTCAGATTGGAAAGATTTAAATCCTAGAGCGTGCATATTTAATTTGCCTTTGCCTAACTGGCATTGTACAAACAAATCTATAAACCCTGCTTTCTGCATACAGAAATACCTGAGAGCTGGAGGGTGAAATTGCCTAGCTACTGTTTTGTTCCTCTTTCCACTGAAGACTGTCTTAATCTAACTAAAATGCAAGATTTCCTGAGACGCGAGTGATAAAAACATTTTAAGGGAATAGAGGTGTTTTTTTTTTTTGATAAAATCTTTATTTTTAGTCTCTTTTCATCAAATTTTCTTATTGAGTTAAGGGAAAATTTGATAGAGATCTTGAGAATCTAATACTATGGAACTAAGTGGGAGGGTGTTATTCTAATAATATGTGATTGTTAACTATTCTGGCAAGAGAAATGTTGTGGGTAAGCTGAATATTCAACTGACTGTCCTCAAAATTCTCATGAAAATACAGATGAACTCTGGGTGAGAGTATTAATTAGTACCTGCCTAGAAAACTTGGCATCTGGTCAGGATGGGGAGGTCCTCCTCTATTACTCCGTATGAAATCATGCATGGTGAAGGATCTTCCTCAGGCTGCAGTGAATGAGACATCATGGAAAGTTGGCAGAATCACTCAACCACAGGTCCACAGTTCTTCTGTGCTTCCAGATGTTTCCTGCCTTCTGCACCACAGGCAGCCTGCACTGAAGCCTTTCTGTTTTCTTGTAAATGATCCCCTGTAGCTGGATCCTGTTTCAGGATCAGTTTCTTCTACATCATTAAAAAAAAAAAGTAGCCACGAAGAATTTATTAGAGAAAATACTGAACATAATTTAACAGCTGTATATGCCTTTATTGCTGTTTTCTTAGATGTTGTTTTATTATAGATGAATTGATATTGCCTAACAGGCAAGAAGATAGGGGATGGAACAGGGGGAGGGATTCTTTATCCATCCATTAGTAGGCTTCTGGGCATCTTTGCCAAGTTCTCCCCTTGTCACTGTGTAGTTAGGAGCTTAAGACTTATGCCAGACACCTTATGTGCTTTCCTCACAGTCACCCAGAACTTCTTGTTCCTTTTAGAGAATTGACTCTATGTGAGATCACATTACTTCTTTATTTTTTCATTGTTGGAGAGCAAAAATTGTGTCAGGTCTTCCACAGAGTAAGAGACACTGTATTAGTTACATTTCTATTTTTTGTGATAAAATACCAAGACCAAAACAACTTATAAAACCAAGAATTTATTTTGGGCTTACATTTTCAAAGGGTCAGAGTTCATGATGGTAGAGTGAAGGTATGACAACAGGAATAGTTGGGAGGTGATATCAAAACCACAGCAGGAGACAGGGAACACCCCTCCCCCAACAAGGCCACACCTTCTCCAGCAAGGCCACATCTCCTAGTCCTTCTCAATCACTTCCACCAACTATAAACTAAGTCAAAGATATGAGCCTATGGGAGTCATTCTTTTTTTGTTTGTTTGTTTTGTTTTGTTTTTGGCTTGTCAAGACAGGGTTCCTCTTTAGCTTTGGAGCCTGTCCTGGAACGAACTCAGTAGACCAGACTAGCCTCAAACTTACAGAGATTCACCTGCCTCTGACTCCCAAGTGCGAGGATTAAAGGCATGTACTACCACCACCTGGCTGTCATTATTTTTTAAACCACCACAGGCATATGCAATTAGGCTCTGTTAGTTTCTCATGAAACAACTGAAGAATAAAATATTCCTGAAGTCTATCTGCATTGCTATGTCAGAGCCTTATCTGTGCTGAGTGTTTTCTAGTGGCCCAACATGCCCTCATAGGCCTAAATGCTATTTCTCTGTCCCATGTCCTTAGTAATATTAAAACCGTATTTTATTACATTTATTAAGTCCTATTACAGTCTGAATATAGATGCTTTGTGTCATGATCCTCTTTGTCTACTGTGTTTTTTATCCATGTGCTTACTTAAACCAATTTTAAATCCTCATCTCTGTAAGAGTCTCTCTGGAAAGCAAAAATTGAATGTGATACTTTCAAAGGCCTTTGTGGCTGAGAACAGTGCTAGTTAATCATTCTTTGTTCAATATCCTGTTGACTACATGTAAGATGGAGGAAGGCCTGGATCAGGGGCTTTAAGCACTATTAGTCCTAGGGCTGGCCTAAACTTCTGTTTGGTTCTCCTCCACAGATGACCTAAGAAATATTCTCAGTTTTGTTCTTTTTAGTCTTTTTAGTCTTGAAAACAGAGATTTTTCACACATAGCATGCATTTCATTTTTTCCCTAAAAAGTGAAAAAGTAGTCACATGTTTTCAAGCATTACCATCACACTTGGGCTGGTTAACCTTGCCCTCTTCAGAACCTCACAGTTCAACTTGCCTTCTCCTCTGTGGCTGTTCCCAGCTGAAATAAATCATCTATCCCTGTCATCATCACACTCTGTGTCCCTTCATTTTGACTGTTGAATTATTGTCAGAAATGTCCCAGTTTCCATTCAAATCACCCTAAAGCCACCCTAAATCTACCAAAGTGGCTATTGAAGGTCTCCCAGGTCCATGACTTCATTTGCCATAAAAGCAGATAGTGCTCTGTGATCTGTTTTTCACTTTTTAAATTTATATCTTATAATTATGTGTGTATTTTGTTCATGTTGTGTGTATCTGTTTTTCTCTGTGTGCTGTGTGTCTTTCTGTGTGTGCACGTGTTTGTCTCTCTGTGTATGTATGTGTTAATGTGTGTGTGTGCATCACATATTTGCATGCATGTCTGAATGTATGTACAAGCACCAAAGTGTGCAGGTGCCCACTGAGGCCAGAAGAAATCAAAGCCCCTGTAATTGCAATTACAGGGTGTTATAGTCTTCTGGATGTGGGTGCTGGAAACTGAATCCCAGTCTCTGACAAGAAAAAGGGTTTATAACCACTGAGCAATCTCTCTAACGCTTCATGATCTCTTCAGTACCCTAAACATAGCAGTGTACAACATTCAGTTATTACTGAGTATGATTCACAAAATGGCACAATAAAACCAGAAAGTTAACCAAGTTTCTTCCTTACTCAATCTCCAGTCTAAGTTTTATGATGAACTTCCTTCAAGGCTTTATAAATTTATTTTATCATAAATATTTTGGGACAGGTTTGAAGTAATGCAACAATGAGTAAAGAAGGGCACAATGGTCAATTGAGTTACCTGTGAATAAATTGATGCAGAATGCATACTTCTTATTAAGGAGTAGCAAGAATGAACAATTCTCCAAGGCTGCCAAGCATGGAGTTGTCATTGAGAACTACCAACACCCAGGCCCAGTGTCTGTGGCTTTCTGCTTTCCATGAGCATTTTTAGACTTCAGATGGCCATTGGAATTAGTGCCTTCTATATGGGATTTGAGGTTTAAGGGCTAAATAATTAACATAGAATATCCCTCCTTAAATATCCCTCACATTTCCTTTTACCTGATCTCAGCCATCTACCTTTTCTTTCTTTTGTATTATTTCATTTAATTACTTAAAAAAATATCAATCCAAATTCCCACTCCCTCCATACAACATCCCACCCCACCCCACTCCAATCCTAAGAGAGGGCAAGGCACCCTGTCCTGTGGAAAGTCCAAGGCCCTCCCTACAACATATAAGTTGAGCAAGGTATACAGCCAAAGAGAATAGGATCCTAAAAAGCCAGTACATGAAGTAGAGACAAATCCCAGTGCCACTGTTAGTGGTCCTTCTGTCTGCCCATACTGTCAACCACATTTAAGAGGGATTAGTTTGATCCCATGCTCATTCATTCCCAGTCCAGTAGGAGTTGGTGAGCTCCTATTAGCTCAGGCAAACTGTCTCACTGAGTGAACCCCTCATGGTCTTGACTTCTTTGCTCATACTCTCACTCCTTCCAGTCTTCAGCTAGACCTTGAGAAATCAGTCCAGTGCTCCGATGTGGGTCTCAGCCTGTTTCCATCTGTTGTTGGATGAAGGTTCTATGGTAATATTTAAGATAATCATCAGTCTGACTACAGAGCAAGGCCAGTTCAGGCACCCTCTCCTCTATTGCTTAACATCTTAGCTGGGATCATCTTTGTGGATTCCTGGGAAGCTTCCTAGAGCCAGGTTTCTTGCTAAGCCCATAATGGCTCTCTCACTCAAGATATCTCTTTCCTTGCTCTCATATTTGTCCTTCCTCCATCTTCACTACCCCATTCCCTCAAATTCTTCTCAACCCTCCCCTTCTCCCCTTCCTTCTACCACATGCCCCCATGCTTTCAAATTTTGTCAGGTGATCTTATCTGTTTCCAGTTTCTAGGTGGGTCTATATATGTTTTTTTTTGGGGGGGGTTCACCTTATTACTTAACTTCTCTAGGATCTTGAACTATAGGCATAATGTCCTTTGTTTATGGCTAGTATCCATTTATGAGTGAGTACATACCATATTCATATTTTTGGGTCTGGGTTACATCACTCAGAATAGTGTCTTCTAATTCTATCCATTTTCATGTAATATTCAAGATGCCATTGTTGTTTTGCTACTGAGTAGTACTCTAATGTGTAGATGTGCCACACTTTCCTTATCCATTCTTCAGTTGAGAGGCATCTAAGTTGTTTCCAGGTTCTGACTATTACAACTAATGCTACTTTGAACATAGTTGAACTAATGCTTTTGTAATATGATTGGGCATCTTTTACCCAAGAGTAGAATTGCTGGATCCTGAGGTAAGTTGACTCCAAGTTACCTGAGAAACCGCTACACTGATTTCCAAAGTGGTTACACAAGTTTGCATTCCCACCAGCAGTGGAGGAGTGTTCCCCTTACTCCACATCCTCTCCAGCATAGGTTATCATCGGTGTTTTTGATCTTAGCCATTCTGACAGGTGTAAGATGGTATCTCAGAGTTGTTTTGATTTGTATTTCCCTGATAGCTAAGGAAATTAAACATGTCTTTAAATATCTTTTGGCCATTTGAAATTCTTCTGTTTGTTGAGAATTTTCTGTTTAGTTCAGTACATAATTTTTAAATGGGTTATCTAGAATTATAGTGTCTAATTTTTTGAGTTCTTTATATATTTTGAAGGTCAGTCCTTTGTCTGATGTGGAATTGGTGAAGATCTTTTCTCATTCAGTAGGCTGCCTTTTTGTCTTATTGATTGTATCCTTTGCTTTACAGAAGCTTCTAAATTTCAAGAGGTCCCATTTATTTATTGTTGCTCTTATTGTCTGTGCTACTGGGGTTATATTTAGGAAGTAGTTTCCTATGCCCATGCATTGAAAGCTTCTTCCCACTTTCTTCTCTATCTGGTTCAGTGTGGTGGTCATTTTTATATTGAATTTTTTAATCCATTTGGACTTCAGTTTTGTGCAGGGCAATAGATATGGATCTATTTTTATTCTTCTACATGTTGGCATGCAGTTATGCCAGCACCAATTATTAAAGATGCTTTCTTTTTTCCATTATATAATTTTAGCTTCTTTGTCAAAAATCAGTTATTCATAGGTGTGTGAATCAATATCTGGGTCTTCAATTCAATTCCATTGGTCAATGTGTCTGTTTTTATGCCAATACCAAGTTGTATTCATTATTGTAGTTCTGTAATAGAGCTTTTTTTTCTGGGGTGGTAATGCTACCAGAAGTTACTTTATTGTATAGCTATCCTGGGTTTTTTGTTTTTCCATATGAAGTTGATTATTGTTCTTTCAAGGTATGTGAAGAATTATGTTGGGATTTTGATGGAGAGTGTATTGAATCTATAGATTGCTTTTGGTAGGATTGCCATTTTTACTATGTTGATCCTTCCTTTCCAAGAGCATGAGAGATCTTTCCTTTTTCTGGTATCTTCTTCAGTTTCTTTCTTCCAAGACTTAAGGTACTGTCAAATAGGCCTTTCACTTCCTTTATTAGTGTTACCCCCAGATATTTTATGTTATTTGTGGCTATTGTGAAAGTTTATGTTTCTCTGATTTCCCTCTCAGCTTCTTTATCCTTTGTGTATAAGAGGGCTACTGATTTTATTTTGAGTTGATCTTATATCCTGCCACATCACTGAAAGTATTTATCATTTGTAGGATTTATCTGATAAAGTTTTGGGGGTCACTTATGTACACAATCATATCACCTTCAAATAATGAAAATACTAGAAGGAAAATCTCAACCCAAGGAATCTAAAATTACACCCACAATAACACAGACATCCGATAACCCCCACCAACATTACCCAAAGAAGGGAAACACAAACACTACTACCAAAAAATTACCAGAGTTAAAAACCACTGCTCATTAATATTGCTCAATATCAGTGGACTCAATTCACCTATAAAAAGACACAGGCTAAAAGAATGGTTACAAAAACAGGATCCAGCCTTCTGCTGTTTATAAGAAACATACCTCAGCCTCAAAAAAAAGACACTACCTCAGTGTAAAGGGTTGAGAAAACATTTTCCAATCAAATAGACCTAAGAAACAAGTGAGTGTGGCTATCCAAATACCTAACAAAACTGATTTCCAACTAAAATCAAACAGAAGAGATGGAGAAGGACACTTTAGACTCATAACAGGAAGAATTCATCAAGATGAAGTCTCTATGCCCCTAATAGAAGAGCATCCACATATGTAAAAGAAACATTTTAAAATTTAAATCTCATATCAAACCCCACACATTAATAGTAGGAGATTTCAACACTCCTCTCTCGCCAATGGACAGGTCAACCAGATAGAAACTTAACAGAAAGGTAAGAGAACTACCAGATGTAATGAATCAAATGGACTTAACGGACATTTATAGAACATTCCACCCAAACACAAAAGAATATACCTTCGTCTCAGTATCTCATGGAACCTTCTTGAAAATTGATCACATACTCGGTAACAAAGCAAACCTTCAGAAATACAAAAACATTGAAGTAACCCCATGTCTTACTGGCTCAACATGGAATAAAGTTAGAATTTAACAACAATACTACTCCCAGAAAGCCTATAAACTCATGGAAACTGAACAGTCAACTATTGAACCACCCCTGTGTCAAGGAAGAAATAAAGAAAGAAATTAAAGTCTTTCTTGAATTCAGGAAAATGAAGGCACAACATATCCAAACTTATGGGACACTAAGAAAGCAATGCTAAGAGGAAAGTTCATAGGACTATGTGCCCACATAAAGAAAATGGAGAAAACACCATTTGTTAAAGATGCTTTCATTCTTCCATTGTATACTTTTAGCTTCTTTGTCAAATATTAGGTGTTCATAGGTTTGTGGACTAATATCCAGATCTTCAATTCGATTCCATTGGTCAGTGTCTCTGTTTTTATG
>JAQHUG010000195.1:2612125-2631356 GCA_028555095.1 Dicrostonyx torquatus | reverse complement strand
ACATACATACATATACATATACGGGTGTGTGTGTGTTTGTGTCAAATAATACATGGAGCCATCCACAAACAATTATAAGGAGTTTCATTTTATAAAGGAATTGCGGAGCACTGTGACTTACAAAATGAGGCTCTCATTCTTGCTACCTCCATTAACCTTGCACCTTAGACTGCATGTTGCACATGAGGGTGTTACACACATGTGTATGTGCACAGCCTGACAGCACCTAAAGGAAAGAATTCAAACAAAAGCAGTTCTACATTTTAGATTCATTTCCCTTTGCATTTTTATAGCAAATATCCAATAATTTAAATTTTTTAATAGTATTAAACTCCATCGAGCCACTCTTCAAGGGGTAATTTGTACACACACACACACACACACACACACACACACACACACACGGTTCTATTATCCAGGCTGCTACATCTTCCTGCCCAGGGTTAGAAACGTGTAAACAGTTATCAACATTCCTGTCATTGAACAGCTACTATCTCCCAAAGCCAACACGAAAAGGCCTGGAGTCAGCAAGCAATCTAGTCATCTGTGTGGGAGCATCTGTGTGGGACACCCGATAGCAAAGGAATGTCTTCGGGTCAAAGGAAGCTTATTGGGCTTAGGAGAAACTAATTTAGAAGAGAGCAAGAAGGTGACGTGGGATTCAGGAGGGAACAAACCCGGGGCCAGCTCCGAATGAGTGGTTATTATCCCCCATGAGCACTCTGCCCAATACGGCTGGCTCTGTGTCTACCTACTAATTAGCTTTGTCTTCCTATGCCCTCATGGCCTCTAGGCTTTGGATGTGAGGAGAAGGTCAGTCTCCACAGGCCTTACTAGTGATAACTGAGGGAAAGTGGTGGAGGATCAGGCAGGCTTGCAAGGCTACTGTGAGCCACGTTTTTCAGGGGGTCACGGAAGCAAAAAAAAAAAAAATACAACTGACCTTGACCACTATCAAGTGGAGTTTCCTGAAGGACTTGAGACAACCAAGCCCCCTCCCAGTCGCCCTTGGTTCCACATGCATAGAAAACACAGTTTTATTTGGGCGGAAAAAAATTCTGATTAAAGAAAGCAGGCGAAAGAAAGAGAGAAAAAAAAAAGGCTGTCTTCAAACTTTTTAACTATAAGCTTTGGGATGTGTGAAGCACATTTTTAAAAGCAACCTGTGTTGGAAAAAAAAAGAAGAAAACAGGCAAAGTAGATTGCACTCTGGCCTCTGATTATTGTTGCTTTGAGTATCTTAGTCACACCTCATGGAATTATCGTCAATGCGTTTAATTGCTGGCTTCTTTTATTTCAAGCCTTCACATCAGACATCAGTGTTTCTTTACATTTCCTTCAGCGGTTACTGGCTCTGCTGTTAATTTTCCCCTCCTCCCTCAAAGCCTCAAGAGCACACATCATACAGATAATTAGGGCTTCTTCTCTAATATTTTAAACTTCCCTGATGGAGGTCGTGGGTATTTTATTCTGCCCTTGTTTTTTTTTTTTTTTTTTTTTAGCTCCTTTATGTCTCACCTCATTAAATCCAAATGAACATATCCCCATTAATTCCTCCTAGTAGCCTGCGTGTCTTTGATCATTAAAAACCAGTGTCACCATATAACAGTCCCCCAAAACATAAGGAGTCACCGGGAGCAAACTGGACATCCAAATACGGGTTTCAATCAGCTTCTCTTGTTTTACAAATCTCAGCCTGAATCTAGCTTTAATCAAGTATTAACTTTGCACTCAGTAGGCTTCAGGTGTGTTACCTAAAATGGTGGAGATTACTCACTTCGCTCCTTCTGCTGGGCTTTACTGAGGCTGTACTTTAACCACCCTCTCTCTAAACACAAACCTTTGAACATTTGTTTGCCACCCCATCCTGCCCATTCAAAGTTGAAGAGCTGCTGTAACACGGAATTTTGAAAAGCCCAAGAGCACGCTTGGCTAAGTCACCAGTGCCCCCTAGTGTTTAGAATAAGCAACGTCTTGGAAGCTGACCCAGGGCAGGGGATTTGCTGGTTTGCTGTTGGAGTTGCCAGAATCTTTCTGTTATGAAGACCGAAGACCGATTGTTTCCAGTATACCTGGGGAACCAGAGAGTTTCAGCTTTCTCAATCAATTCTGAGGAAACAAAATGATAGATTTTTCAGATCATATTATATTCGTGTCATAGCTATAAATAGCGCAATGTATTGAAAGCATGCACTTGTATAATTTTTGAACGGGATCAAAATAAAAAACGCATTTTTTTAAAAAAAAGTTTTCTTTTCTCTATATTTAAACAAGTGTAACGCCAAGAAATTTATGCAAGCCAGTTCTCTGTATCTGGATGACTGGTATTTTATTCTGTTTTGTTTTGTAATTGTTGTCATTGTTGTTGTTTTAATTGCCTTAAGTAAATGTGAGTGTGCCTAGTTTTCATCAATAGGATAATTAATCCAGTTTCTAAAAGTCTACGGAAAAAGAGATGAATTAGCCTTTATTGTTCTAAAGGGTAAATTAATAATCGAAAGATTCCAGAGGCAAAGCCATCAGCTTGAGATCACTCCGAATGTAGAAGCAGGTTCTTTCCCTGCTGAAAGAAAACAGCTAACAGTACACTTTTAAGGGTGATCCATCTTCCCTGATGTCCCCCAGAGACATGCAAGGGAGGATGCCTCCATTCTGCACGAGCAGCCTCTGTATCTGCCTCTGCACTCAGATCTCGTAAAGGACTGTGTGGATTCCCTGAGAGTCACCGCTGCTTGTGCCAGCGCTGAGGACGAGATGGACCTTGGAGTGTAAGCGGCAAGCCCCAGGATAAGATTAATCAGATGTCGGAGTGGGAGGCTGATAACCATGTATGAGAACATCGCAGTTGTTTTATTTGGCCTGAAAGAGTGATCACAGTCGGTGAATACGTAAAACAGGAAGTTGTTTCTTAGAGGGCATGTAACAAAGAGGAAAATTGGATTGATAAACAGGGTGACTTTCTGGAACCCTCTCCCAAACTGAAATTCAGGTGGTTAGGGAAGTGTTTCCAAGAGGAAGAAAAAATGTGAACTCCATGTGATCCAGAGGCAAGGATCATCATAATCATAGGCAATTCATATCTATAGGAGATAGTGCGGATATCCAGGATGGTCTGACTTCCAGCTACCTCCAGTGAGCAACGCCCTTAGTGCATTTTTACCTAATGCACTACAACCACATAGGCGTCCCACCCAGTTTCCGCCTTTTCTGTCACCACCTGTTTCTGTCTTAGCCAACTTGACTCTTCTTTCCCAAAGGCTTCATTCTGCACCATGAAACTCCTCCCTCGCTCATGCGCTGTTTCCTTGGGTGCTGTTGTAATTCCTCAATGGGCGGGCGTTATGTATGCCTTTTGGGTCATGACACCACCTATGGAGCAAAGCTGCTCCACCTTCAGTGCTTCTGAGCAGACAGGCAGATCACTTCGCCTTCCTGAGTCTCAGTGAGTAAACAGGGAAACCACAAGGTAAATTACACACATTTGTGAAATTGTCAAAGAGAAAACCCAGTAAAAGGTGTATTAAAATTATCAAAATATTATGATATACAATGAATTCTGTATTATACTTTGATATTTCCATGACAAATTTTAATGAAGGCTCATCAAAGACTGCTTTGTCTCATTAATTTTTTTGGTCAACAGTTTGAAAAGCAGATCTTAAGCTGTGGCATGAACTATAAAGGTTCGTGGGATACAAAGCCTAGGCTTACTTGATATTTCTGACAAGTTATTGGCTCTAGTGTTTGGTTTTATTACTTTTAACTTGCTGTCTAAGCACAACCTCTTCCCGCAAGGTAGGAAGATTGCTTCCCACTCATAATCGTAGCATCATCAACATGAAAGGATATGACAAAACAATATACAAAACCCATCATTCTATCACCTTGTCAGTTCCCATTTTCTAAAAGAATGGAGGGATAGAAGTTTCTAGGGCTTTATAGGGGGTTATGTTGGAAGGAAAAATTAGCATGTGGCCACAGCATTTTGGCTGTGACAGAATATTTAGATAATGCATGTGCTTCTCAGTTTTCCGTGATCAAAGCACCGGGCTGCCTCTCCTCTTCCCGCCACAGCATTTTGACAATCAACTGTTCCCATACTTCGATGGCTGTGTGTGAATTAATGTGCATTCAAACGTTAAAATAGGTGGTGACAGTTTTCCCAAATAATACTTAATAAAGCCCATTTTCTGAAATACATATTCATGTGTATATATGATGTAGGAGTCCCCTCTGTGTGCTGTGATTACCATTAATGAATAAAGAAACTGCTTGGGACCTATAGCAAGGCAGAACTTAGGTAGGCAGAGAAAGTTGGCTGAATGCTGGGAGAAAGAAGGGTGAAGTCAAGAGAGAAGCCATGGAGCCATCATAGACAGATGCCAGTTAGAACCTTGCCAGTAAGCCACAGCCATTTGGTGATACACAGATTATAAGAAATGGGTTAAATCAATATGTAAGAGTTAGCTAATAAGAAGCTAGAGCTAATGGGCCAAGCAGTGATTTAATTAATACAGTTTCTGTGTGATTATTTTGAGTCTAAGGTAGCTGGGCAGCCAGGAACCAACAAGCAACTTACTCCAAAACATATATATATGATGAGAGATTCTTTTTTTTTTTTTTTACTTTTTATGTGGCTCTCAAGATGGTCAAGTAGGTATTAACCTCAGTTAGTGCCTAACTTATGTTTCCTTTTCCATTGATGTCCTTTGTTATTTCCAAATTCATAAAAACGCATATAAATAAAGATTAAGCAATAATACTCCATATCTGTGGGGGTGTACTGCAACTTAACAAGGAAAAGATACTGTAACAATAATAATAAATAATAATAATGTAAAATAAATGAAAATTGGTCCTGGTGAATGTGGTCAACAAATGTCCTGTAGAAGTTGCAGGCCACACACTGGGTTTCCTAATAATTTAGCACAGAGACACATAGCCTTCAAACCTAGATGACTGGCAGTGTTTCCTGCTCTCTCTCACACACTCAGCTTTAGGTCTCCATAGCTCTGAATAAGAAAGAAGCAAGAGCCCCGGTATGAGTAACAGTTAACTACAAAACACATTCCCCAGGAACAGTTTTCATTTTCATTGTCTCATACCCAGAATACACAAAGATCATTTAATTCCATGGTTGAAACTCTGCTGACTGCATACTCTACAATGACTATCATTTTCCCATCACAATGGAGTGTTTTTCTGCCCTTTCCTAGAAAATGTTACCCCTTCCCTCTACCTGATATTACAGATTCCAGTAAGATAAGTGATATTTAAGAGTGACTTCAGAGGCTCTTAAAGATCTGTCTAGTACTAATTACTACCATGGGCTTCAAAAATGCCAGTGGCAGCTACTGCTGTATTCTGCTTTATAATTGTAAAGACACCCTTCATCTTCTAACAAGTACTCAAATAGTCATGCTGGGTGTACCCAATCCTCAACACCTGAAAATGTAGCATTTCTTCAGATCCTGAACCTAGGCAGGAGATGAGGTCTAAGTAACAAGTGAATGAACTCACCTACACCAAATGGGTCCTAATGAATACAAGGTGTAATACAGGGCTTCAGACAGCTTGCTTATAGCTTAGGATAGATTATGTCAAATCAAGTACAGTCGCCAGCTCTCCCCCAGTTTAACATAAGACTAGTCTACTTGAAACATATTGCATACGAGTTTTCTGCTCATCGAAGTTGATTTGGAATTTATCTCAGCACACATTTCCATGTTTGCCACAATCAGAAGCCTGAGTTGGTATCTCAAACCTTAATAGCATCCACGTGAAAGCAGCACACACCACTGTGCTCTTGCCCAATGGCTAAAGAAAACCATAATGTCATACCTCACTATAGGTGGATGTAACTGCATAAAACCACTACGTACCTATAACAAGAAAGGAAAATACTTAGTAAATAATAATTCTAATAAATTTTCTCACATCAGTTTATTTGGTGACCAAGACCTGATCAGAGCATTGATATCTCACTTTAGTTTCTCTGTTCCACCAAATATTAGTTTATAATATTATCATTCAGTTGGTCTATAAAGGGAATTTTACCTGTAGTCAACAACCCCAGATCCTACAACCATATAACATACTGATCAGTACATTTCATTTCATACCTTCAAGATTCTTCTTGAACCTATTCTTCATCATCTATACCTTAATACCTATTTTTCCATAGGCATCTTAAAATTCAGTTTTGTATATATTTCTCAGCCTATATACTTCTAACCCATGCTATAGTTAACTGGAGTTTATACTTTCTCTAATATATATACATATATATATATATCTTTTAATGCAGTTATTGATATGAAATACCATTTTATGATAATATCCTAAAAGTAAAAATAATTGTGGCAGAAACTGTGATTCAACATTAGCATCTCTGTTCTTGTTCTTACATATCCTCAGATTCAGTCCATTCACTAAAGTTTTATTAGGAGTAACACTGGCTTCATTTTACCATTGAGAAAAGTTGAGTTCCATGTAGCTCTGTGCTTGTATATTTGAACAGCAATAGGCATAACTTTTGTTTGGTCCACAGTGTCTAGAATAGTGTCTAAGTACAAAGAAAACCATATAAAACTTATACGTTTGACTAACAAAAATAATTGACAGTTACTCTTAATCATAGTACATTCTAGGATAAAAAATGTTTTAAAACAAGACTTATCTTTTACTTCATATAGAAGATGGGAATGAAATGTGCATTTAAATTTTAATGCTGCTCTTGCTGAAGCTAATTGTGACTAATTTGATGGTGTAAGATAGAATCTGTGTTGTACTGTTCCATAAAAATCATTCCAGAATGGAATTTTTTGACACTGATCATTGAAATAATACTACATGACTCAGTTCTCCACTTTTACAGTTGATATAGTACCCAAGACTACAACTTTTATGAGTCTACTCATTTTCTTAGGAAACTGACTAACTCAGCAGCAATGAGGATAGAAGCCAATCTCCAAATTTCTGTAGGAATTTCTTCTCAGGGATCAGTATCAAAAACCTTGTCTGTACTGTCCAGGATTGTATGTATTACTGATGAATAGATGATGATGTTCTCATGAGTGTGCCTGATTTGTGCCTTATAGAACAGAAGACTGTGTACACTTGGTGTCTGAGTCCTGTTTTAAATCACTACTTGTATTAGCACCCCCAAGCCACTAATGCAGTCCCTGTTTTGAACAGTGCTTACTTGTATGAGACACCCTTGAAGTGTGAGGACTTAAAATATTAATATACTTCAAGAATAAAAATGCAGGAATAGTTCCATTCGATTGTCAAATCAATTACAGTCTCTCCACTTATTCCAAATTACAAGAAAATCCATTCTGTTCATAGAAATTGAGAATCTGAACTATATAGGAACACATTCCCTCATTCTATTTTTTTATTTTTTAGATTAGTTTGGGAGCTATAATGCAAAGTAATGTGCTTTATTGTGGCATCTTCATATATATATATATGTGTGTGTGGGTGTGTGTGGGGGGGTGCTTTCACTTGTTACCCTCCCCAACTATTGTACCCTAAGACCCATCAAGCTTAGACCCTTTTTCCCAAGTTAGTTCCCACTTCTGCTCTCCTACTGCAGGTGTTCCACTGCCTGTCTGCTTCACACCCCCTCTTAAACTTCTTCATCCATTGATCCTTGCTTTTCGGCTAATATCAAGTGCAGATTTCTTCTTTCTCTCTAATAAGCACGGTTCTAGCTTTAAGACCACACACACACACACACACATACACACACACACACACACACACACACACACACACACTGAGCTTGGTATGTTGACTTTCAGTGTCCTTCAGATGTTTACACACCAAAAGTTGGATTATAGTAGTTTTCTCCTTTTTATTTTTTTTAAAAAGCAGTCATATTGATTTCTTTGGTTGCTGAAACCATTTACATTATTGCCAGAAGTGTCTGAAAGTTCTTATTTCCCCACTTATGTATAGCTTTTGCTACTATTTGTTTTGGGATTTTGTGACTAGCTACTCTTACACTTACTAGGGTGATGTGGAATCTCAAAGCAGTTTTAACTGCCTTTCTCTGATGTAGATAAGGATGTTGAATCTTTTGTTCAAATATTTATTGCCCATTTATATTTCTTCTTTTAAGAACTTTCTATTCATAAATAGATTATAGTTTAATCTGTAGTCTTATTTATAGTTAAAGGTAACTCTTCTATATTGTTTCTTGAACCACAAAATAAGCAATTTCTGAAATCATTTACTAAATGTTGCTATAGATAACATTGGCTTTTTGTTACCATTGAGGTAACTTTAGGTCCTTGCCGTCTGCATTTGTATCTTAGAAATGCGATGAGAAATAACTAGCCCAACGCACTTCAAGAAAAACATGAGAGCTTTCTTAGGACATCTAACTGGTGGGAAATATTTGGTTTTTCCTTCCTTTTGACTAAAACTGTGTTATTTACGCACAAGTGCAGCCCTGCAATGAGTCAAACTTTTCAGAATAGTTTTCTTCTACCATCAGCAGATACTCTAGAGATGTCAGAAATATTCAGACAGCCACTCTAAAACCAGCTGTTCTATGCATTGCTAGATCTGGTTTCCTGATGATGAGAGTGTACGAGCTGTACCTGCCAGAGGAAACTAAAAGAGCATACTGGTTTTGTAAGTGTCTTTTTACGAATGTCTTCCATTCTAGTAGAATCTAAGCAACGTTTATCTTGGTTTTGTTTTATTTATTTATTTATATTTATTTCATTGGTGTTATCTGTGCTCCCACCGAGTGCCTTCTGGAAAACTGATGTGGTGCCTGCCTCCATGGGTGTATCATGATTAGATTATACCCACAATGAGTTGTTCTGAAATGACTAATGTGTAGGAAGGGAGAAGGTAGAATCTGCAGTTCCAGGACAGAGTTTTCATAGGTTTCTGGGAATTTTCCATTGTCCTTAGAAATTACTTGTCAAGGACGCCGTTTGTTTCTCTTCTGCTCTGGTCATTATCACCTGTTGATGTAATCTAAGACCTGTTGTAAATACCTGTACATTGGAATGATGGGAAGGGAAGCTTGAGAGTGGGAGGATCTCCAAAGAGAGAGACCAGACTCCTGATACTGTTGAGGCTGCCAATCAGACTGCAACTGGGGGAGGTCTTACTATTTTGACTTTTACCTTTGTGAGGCAAGAGTCCCTGATTCATTAAAATGTTTTGAATCAAGTTCAGAACAGTCTATTCTGGTCCCAGTGACCTCTGGGCTTAATTTGATTGTTCATCCCATGAACAGAAAAAAAACCTCACTGATTTTACAGTGGGTTATAAGATATTACACAGAAAGTCTATAAATTTGACTTCAGAGGAACAGTGAGTGATTATTTTTTGATAATTGTGGAGTGTGATGATAGAAAAACACTACAATGAACAAATACTTGCCACTTACTAGATATACAGATTCATCTGCCTGTCATATATTTGCACTTTGTTATCTAGTTCTAGTAGAATGATATCAGGAAAAGGGACTGGAGTGGTAACTCAGCAGTTCAGAGCAAGTTTTGTTCTTGCAAATGGCCCTAGTTCTGTTCCCAGGTGATATGGGTTAAAACTGCCTGCTACTCCAGCTCCAGAGGCGCCCATGCCAATGGTGTCCACCTATATACGTGTGCACATTCCCACATGCATAAACATAATTCAAAGGAAAATACTATTAGAGAATAAGTAAAGATATTTTTCAATAGCTTTTGCCAAGTATCATAACACTGTGTGAGTTGATCAGACAATTGATGTGACTCACATGACATTTGAACACGGCAGAAAAGTTCTAATCCTAATTTTCTCTAAAATTATAGGCAGTATGTTTGTCTCAATATATACAGAAACCCAACTATAGCTTGATATAGCATAGAAATGAGCAAACAAAAAAGATTATTTTTTTTCAAAAACAACTTGCATTGATACTTAAGGCCTTCTTATAGAAGGTATTAGTTTTGAACTCACTTATGCCTTTTGTTTTTCAGATGAACAAATGATGGTTCTTCCTGTAACTTCGTGGATTCAAGATTTGCATATATGGTGTCTAGTCTCTGCACTAATTGGAAGAATCAACAAACTATTGCATTGATGAGAGTGCTCTGGGTTCTCCTTTACAGGCTCCGGAAACAAAGAACCTAAGAAAAGCGGAGAATTGTTCCTTGTTAATATGGGGTTTTAATTAATATTTATAACTTTAAATTATTAATATATAAATAAGAATATCACTTGTTACCATATAGTATTTTCATGGCTTTCAAAACATTTCACAAATGATAAATCCCAGTAAAATGTTAACATTATGAATATTCTAATTAAAATGGGCTCCATAAAAATCAACTCTAAAGATCGCCAATTCTGGAAATACCCTTATACTGCAGTCACAAGTATTTGATTTGCACATTTCATTTCTTGTCAAGAATTCATTGCACATCATGACTTGGCTTTAAATATGACTCTTTTTCATGCAATTTAGTCGTGAAATTCTCTCCTGATTCAGATGCTCTCAATAGCATGTTAGTGGTTATTATTACCTCTGAGCTATTTTTCAATGAGCAAATTTGGACTTGATTTTTTTCAATAGTGATAAAATGATTTCAAACTTTCTTGCAAGTTTAGCATTTGAAGATTCTTCAACTTCCGTCTCCTAGTTTGATTATTTTGACTTCCAGCATTACTCTGTAGATGTGTTGCTAGATCTGAATGCCTTATTTAAAGCAATTCCCTGCTATGAGGGAAATATGAGTAGAATGAGTTATTAAGTTCACTATAGATCTTGGACTATTTTAGAATTAAAAATGTATGTCACTAAAAATCATACAGAAGGCAAAATGTTTTTGCGATCTTCCGAGAGAAGGTTTGTAGGAAGAAATGTTTGTAAATTGTTAATCAGGAATAAACACATTCCAATCAAACACATAGAAATTTTAATTGTTCTTTAAAACTCTTACTTTCAAGATACTGCCAGAGTAAATGATTATCCTCTAATTATACAATTGTTCTTGCTGTGGCACTTCAATTTCCAATCAAGACTGTTATGGTTTGCAGATACTGAGCAGAATGAAATATTCTGAAGAACATAAGAAATCCATGGGGCGACGGCCATGACTGTTTTAGTTCCAGGACCTTTGTCTTCTTTTGCACACAGGAGATGAGTTGATAAATTTCAAAAGTAGTTGAATAGAAATTTGATTGTCCTAATAGTAGGACACCCTGAAATTTCTGGTTTTAAAAGCTAGTACAAAGCTATATTATGGTTTTGAGCAGAGAGGATGTTGGGAGAAAGTGAGCAAATGAATATGTACAAAATAATCATTGGTCACAGTGATGCTAATGACTGGGATAATAGCTTTGCCTCATACAAGCAAAGGATCCCCAAAGCCATGCAGTATGGCTCCACGGAGCTGTCATTTCTCAGATCATCAGACCTTATTAAAATCTTTATGTAGAAGTCTGAAATAGTACTGTTTTTCTATCTTCATGATGACTCAAAATTATTCTGTCACAAATTCTTTCTCTCTCTTTTTTTTTCTAAAACAATCAACATTTGGAAACAGTGATAAAAGGACAAGACTATGGTTGGATTTTTAAGTTCCATATATTTAAGACAAGTATTTATCATTCCCTAATCATGATATTTTAATCTTTCTTTAATGATCAAATTCTCAGGACAAAAACCTTTTAATTTCAAATAGTTGAATGCGAAAAGCTACATGACTCAGAGAAGTGTTAAAATGAGTTGATTTGAAAGTAGGAGAAGGGGGAAGGGAGGGAAGGCCACTTTTAATGTTATGAATATGAGGAAACTATTGGCTTCAAGGAGATGAGTGAAGCAGGTGGCTGTGATTACTTACAGTGCTGACTTAACAAGTATTTTTCGAGGTTGCGATTACATGGGTCTGTTTTATTCTAAGTATCTTGCTGTGCAATGAGAAAGAGGGGAAAAGACTGGGTGTTTTCTTACTTTTACAAACACAAATTCTGGGTAGCTATACCTGAAAAGATTAGAATTGATTATCTATGGGTGGCAGGTGAAAATGTTAGAAAAATGGGCTATAGACACAGGACATATGAACATACTTTTCTGAATGGTTTTTTCCCTCTGGTTGTCATGTTAATATTATACAAAATTGAAAAACATCAATAAAATAAATAAGAATGGTTGAAAGATATTTGCACTCAATTCATATATTTTGATATGCAGGAGACCACAAAGTTGCTAAAAAGGGGTGAGCTGATGCAGGTTTATGAAAAGAATGAGTCAAAATCCCATGTCATTTGGAAATAAAAAGATGAATTCAATGTAACATATCCAATTATTAAGTGATAGAGGATGGTCAAAAGTGTTTACATATACATGTAAATATGTGTATATATAATTGTCATATTGACATATAAATTCTGACATCTGGCATATACAATATATGCAAATGCACATTCATGTGCATAAACAGAACTCTAAGGTACCTGTGTATATATATGTACATAATATAACATAAACATGTAACTAAAATTTCTGTTTATTGAAAAGGCCTAGGAGCAATGATATTCCCATAACAGTGAAAGGTAATACTGGCTTCTAATAATCTAGGACTCCTTGAAGTAAAAACAGGATCTCGTGTCAATTTGAGCTTGAACAACATTTGTGCTTTGGAAATTTCTAGAGCACTCAAAGCACTGATCAAATTAAGAACTTGGGGATCAGTTCTATTGGGCTTCTACTGACCACATCGGGGGAAAGGAAAAACTGAGCACACAAAGAAGAACAGAAGAACTAAACAAGAGTACAATCTATAGAATAAAATGAAGGCATCCACTAGCAGAAACAGGAAGTCATGTCTTTATAAACATCACAGCAATGATGACCCAGAAAGCAACCATAATAAATACTATGTTGAAAAAAAGTATATTTAAGTAGTCTTAGGGTATCTCCTTATCCAGTCTTTATTACTCACGGGGTAACAAAATGACATTTCCTTGAAAAAATTTAGATGCACAACCATAAGTCAGTGATCAAATTAACCAATGGATCAATGATACCATACAAGGAAAAGTTAAAGATAACTATGGGTTCTTTTCCTCATAGTGTTTACTCATCCAGAAAACAAAAGGCAGTGTGTGCCATAAAAATGCACATATCATGCAGTAAAATAAAAAGATTTTAATCTGCACATCATTTCCATTGTTTAGATACGAATAAAGCACATGTAAATTCTAGCCATTAAGGATGAATTGAGTGATTTTCGTGATTATAGGAATGATTTAAATGCTTTTTACATTTGTGTTCAAAATTAGTACTATACAATATAAATATTTGCAACAAAAGATGCTAAAATCATGGATGCTAATTTCCTTTGCTTAGCACATTAAATAGCAAATGTGTGAACCTGACTAATCAAGAGAGAAACTAAGAAAGAAAGGGAGTTGTCTTTTAATGTCTCCAACAGCAAATTTTTTCTTAGATTTTAGGAAAGCAGAATCATATCTTCATTTTGTGCAGGATGTTAAAGTGTGCACAGTAAAAACTTCCCCAGGAGAAGCAACACTGTTGCATTACATTAGTACCTCTTAGCCTTGCTTCTCTGCCACAGACACCACCTTCTTTGTACTTTCCTCAGAAGGCACACATGGTTCTCTCAATTCTGGCTGTGGAACAACTTGATTTATTTAGCTTCAAGCATGACATGAAGGTGTAAGTATGTGATGTTTGTAAGATCTAGAGCCAGAAGGTAAGCCTGGATCAGCTTGAATTCCAAGCCTTGAGTCCTAATGTCTACACCGTGGTCTCAAGACATTCATTTTTCAGAACAACTGAAGAGGCAAATTGAGAAAAATGACTAGAAACTGTTGGCAGAAAGACTTGCGCTCAAGATAAAAGCACAGATCACTTTTATGGTTTATACTTTATAGAACAACATTTAAAACCTGGATGAAATCTAAGGAGGTAAACTTGAATAGGTGAATAAAAGCGCTCTTGCTGAAGGAACTCCTAGAGTCTGTGGAAGGGTCAAAGTTCTTAAGGCATCAGCACATAAATGCAACCTTCTTTAAGGATACAGACTATTTTCACTAATGATATCAGACACCAATTTGCTTGCACTTTGAGAGTCCGTGTTAATGATGGTAATGGAGTTCAGAAGCTAATATGGTTCTTGTAAAAAGCAAAGAAACTGGCTTGCTTTCTGGTCTAGAACTATGCCACAGTGAAACTTTAGAAAGTGACTTAACATCTCACAGACTTGATTTCTTATCCATACAACAGGAATAAACCTATCACATACAGTGAGATTAAGGAAGATTAAAGATTAGAAGAGATTAAAGCAATCCATACACATGATGCCTACCATAGAATCTTGAATCCTCACTGGGAATAACCACAATTACTGTATGCGCACCTCTGTGGCAGAGAGAGCGTGAGAAAGGAATTTCTAGTTTAACCTGCAATAATCTCTAATAATACGACTTACTTAGAAAATGGATCGATACCTAAAACTGTAGATTTGTCCGGCACAAAGAGGCAGGAGAAAATGTAGATATATAGTAGCTGGGATTTGAACTGAAACTCAAGACGGACACTAAAGTCAGGATAGAAACACCACATAAAACACCTTGCCTTAGGGACGGTGGTCCTGTGCTTCACTACAGGTTGGAAGTCGCGTGTCCTTCTCTAATTTTGCCAAACACTGTAGCCACTGGAAGTTAATGGCTGTTTAAACTACTTACAACTAAAGAAAACATTAAAATAAGACCCTCAAGTTATTAGCTACATTTCTAATTATGCTTCCAATGGCAATTGCGTTGATAGAAAACCACATAGAACTTGTGCCAGTGAAGGAAATCCCAGGGACAGTGCTGTTTCCTGAAAAGACATGCTACTCTACTCCATATTTAAGCCTGTGATTTTAGCACCCATAGCCCCTAGGTTTTGGAGAGAGGCCCTGCTCTCTCTATCACATTTATTCATTTAATTTCGCTTCCTACAATGAGAAGTTATGTGAAAACCATCACCGTCGTCATCAGAATTCAAAGAGAGTGTCTGATACCACTATAACTGCTGCATCCTCTTTGTAATAACTTTCTGTTACTGAATGGAAGTGGGGCCCAGTCTGCTTAAGAAGGCCCTTTTAAAAGATAATCTAGTTATTTTTTTTAAAAAGGAGCTATTGGGGAGATGAAGGACAGGGAGACACTCACATGCTGATTGGGAAGCAGAATTTGGCTATATTGTAGAGAAATAAATCTGACAACCAAGAGC
This sequence comes from Dicrostonyx torquatus, assembly GCA_028555095.1. Taxonomy (NCBI): domain Eukaryota; kingdom Metazoa; phylum Chordata; class Mammalia; order Rodentia; family Cricetidae; genus Dicrostonyx; species Dicrostonyx torquatus. The sequence goes on along the minus strand of JAQHUG010000195.1, from coordinate 2,616,097 downwards.
AGTGTCTATGAACATTCATTAACCTGGTCAACACAAAGAAGAAAAGAAAAACCTCATTCTTATGATTAAAATAAGAGAAAAAAGGAAGGAAGAAAGACAATGAGGTTACCGAGTTGACTAGATCTTATTCTCTAATGAAAGCCCTATCCTGTGTCAACTTTGATATTAATCTGTCAGGATCCTAAGCAGGGGATAAAACTGAACCTTGTCCAGATGTAGAACCTATGGAAATATAATGGAAATATATGGAAATAAGCTGGTGTTACATAAAGCCTTTAATGTGTCACATGGTGCTTATGCAGTACTAGGAAGCTAATAAAAGCCCCATATAAACACAGCCCACCCTCACACATATGTGAGGCCACCTTATGGGACACTGGCTCTCAGCTTGTATGTGTTAAGGGAGAGAGCACATTCTGGCACACAAGTTAGAGGTAGAATTTACTACCTACGGATAACAGCAATGGGCAGCTGATGCCTATGAGGGGGGCGCCATGAGCCCTGCAGGCTCATTAAATAAACTAGAATTACTAACATGCATGCCCATTTTCACAGCAGACTAGGGGGAATTTTGGCAGAGTTATCCTGCTTTGGGATATACACCCTAGATGCAACATAGTATATCGGGTTTAAGACTTGAAGGACTTTCTGTCTCTAGGGCAGAAAGGAAGGACGATGGGTTGCCCACCTAATGCCTCTTTATCTCAGGATCTTGTGCCTCCAGCGCCCTCTACAGTTACTCTTGAAGATTACAAGTAAGGAGAGGAGCTATGTCAGTTTGACACTTGAAGAAATGTCCTGTAACATAGGCACACATAGAGATAAACAAGCCCAAGACCCACCCTGATACACACACGTCCCCCAGTTAAAGTATTAAATAAAATACTCTTTCCAAATGTGCTTTTGTTGTACAGGGACCAAAGTTTAAGTAAAGAGGTGTGTGCAAAGTTTATTTTTGGCAGCAAACCAGAAAGAAAACAAAACCATTACCTAACACTCCAACATTTTTTCTTCTCCAAATGAAATAAAATATTTCAGTTCTCAAAAGCTCTCAGCAAGTAAAGACTAAAGGTTCATGTGACAAAGGGAAAACTTGGAAAGTTCTCACTGTTGACCATTATGGAATTATTCCACATTGTGGCTGACATTGTTTTCTAACCTTTTAGGAAATTCTCTGACCATCTGAAGTGCCTATTGACATATCCAGTGTTCTGTGGTAGGTGGGTTGGAGAGTGTGTGTGGGATCATTAAAAGTTATGATTGTGCTTCCAAGAACTGGCCCACAGACCTTCAAAGATGGGAAGACTGATGGGTTCAGTGAGGTTTGGGTATGGGGAGGGAGGACAGGAAATATGCTCATAGCATGCAGTTGGAGTAGACTCATGGGGAACAGCTTTCACTGAGGGAGGAAGGCATGAGAGCATGCTGGGGGACCCAAGTGGGGGGAGGAAGTTTCCAAAAGAGGAAGTGAAGAAGACTGGGACAATCTGTACCTGCTTTATAATTTTGCTCCCTGCCCCCTGTTGGGTAAACATCACCTTTCAGTCACATACCCATTATCTCCTCTGAGGAAGGAAATATCGCAGGCTGCCCTAAGTGGCTTCTGACAGGAACGTGCAGAATCCCTGAGGAGAGAAGACATTTTTAAGAGAGCAAAAGAATCCAATTAACTTTCCTCATGATGAACTTTGTCACAGTTCTTTATCAGAAAGGGGAATGGAAGGCTGGGATGAGAATTTAGACATGAAAAAGGTGGCTGAGCAAATAGGCTTCTAATGGTGTCCTTCCTCCCACACCTTCTGTAAAATGTAATGTCATTGGAAGGAATAATATTTAGAGAACAATATCATTTCCAAATAAGGGATAGTTTCTCAACAATGACATTATTGCTCCAAATAATTGTATCAGAAGTAGCGATTGTGAAACACGACTGTCCTGTCATCTGAAATCAACTTAACTTTGGAAACTGAAATATTCATAATCAGGAACACTATGTTCAAATTTAGCTTGTTACAACATTATGAAGGGAGAACATTAGAAAACTGCTGATGTTTAATTTTCCTAGGTGAGTTGATCTTGTCTCTCCATGTGCAAATTTTTAGGTCAGAAACAAATTTTCTTTTGAATCTATTGCATGGGCAAGAACTCTTAGATGACCAGGGAGGGATTAGCTTCTGGTTGTTTCGCTGTAAACACCAACATGAAAAGCCAAGATCAATGACTACAACAGGTCCATGAGACAAAGCAGCTTATGTACAAATACATGGAAAATACACACTTGCAATTATAGAACTGGTGAGAGGAGGAATATGAGGAAGGTCTTGTGTCCTGACCTGTTCTTAGAGGATCCTGACAAAAGAGGCAAAGCCACACCTTCTCCTGAGCCTTCTTTGAATTGTGCCTCCACACCATGCTGCATTCCGTAATGCCACCTTGGCTTAGCAGAAGAGCATTTTCCTAGGAGTACAAATGCAAGCCTGAAATAGCATGTGTTTTATAAATTAGGTGTTGCTTGTTTAACCACGAGTACCCACAACTTCACGGTGATGTGTCAGTCAAGGGTATCTTCGATGTACATTTTAAAGGACATATCTTAACATACATGAGTCATACAACTCCTGTCTGACAGTGTGCCACATTTAGATTGAATATAATGCTTCTAGGGGCAGACAGAGCTGGATAAAAAGGACAGAGTTGAATTTGCAGAATCATATGGGGAAGGAACTCATGGGTATCAGTGTCACCCACACACTGGAGGATGTGTAGACCGCAGAATGTCAGTTTAACGATATCTGTCATGCTTGCTCCAGAACACACTTTCCTGCATTTAAACAGGACAGGAATACGTGCAGCTGAACCCATGATGGAAATGAAATATGTACAAAGCTGCTTAGTAAAAGAATTTTATGGATCTTTATGTTTCCATAAATCAGTAGATAGATTATATATATATGAGTTTTCAAGATAAGGTTTCTCTGTGTAGCCCTGACTGCCCTGGAAGTCACTCTGTAGATCAGACTGGCCTCGAACTCAAAGAGATCTACCTGCCTCTTCCTCCTGAGCTCTGGGATTAAAGGAATGCACCACCACCACCTGGCATTTTAATACTTTTAAGAATACATTGAGGGTCCTTTGAAGTTTAGGAAGAAGGAAAGAAAACTTAAAATGGAGGGTTTCATCCTATTGTCTTCAGCAACTCCACCATAAGCATACACTTTTATAATTTATAACATCTGTTTGGTTTTGTGTCAGAGCATTTAATACACAATTCTGTGATTTAAGTAGGAATCACTGATACGGCTCACTCTGGTGACTTATGAAAGATTCAGCTAGATAGCCATCATACTCTCTTGGTTGGGCTCACTCAGATATCAGGTTGAATTAGAGCACTTTGACATCAGACGGGTCCAGCTACAACAATCCTCTTTGTTCTACGTGTTCCCTTGTCTTCTATAAGGTTAGCTTAGGCTGTTCCCAGGGAAACTGGGAGATTGAGAGGAGACTGATGAGAAAGTTTCTTCAGTCCGTAATAGAATCCAGTGTGCTCCTTGCCACCTTCAACTGTTTAGAGTAAGTCACAATGTCCTCTTGATTCAAGGGGTGGTTGAATAGACTGAAACTTTCTGTAGAAAAAATTAAAGACCATATTCTGAACCAAGTAAGCCAACAAAGAATAATTACAGCTACTTTAACAATCTGCCTTATAACTTAGGTTTTATGTTATGTGCTCATATTCCTCTCAGTCCTCTGAGTGACCTATATTCGTTTTACTTCCTTACCTTGAATACGTGCAATGTCCTCCTGTTTCTTCACTCCCCTTCTTCTCTATTGCCTCTCATGTTTGTGTCAAAATTATGATATTATTTCATCAGGATGATTTCCCTAATCTCTGGACTAGATAGGTTCCATTCACCTATGAGTTTCATAACCATCGACTTATGCACTGTTACAAAAATCTGCAGTTTTCTTTTT
>JAQHUG010000195.1:2589149-2602600 GCA_028555095.1 Dicrostonyx torquatus | reverse complement strand
TGCTTTCATTCTTCCATTGTATACTTTTAGCTTCTTTGTCAAATATTAGGTGTTCATAGTTTTGTGGACTATATACTTTATTTTTTCATCTTTCTTCCAGGCCTATGTACATTTATCCAACACTGTGACACATTTTGAGGTTTTTTTTTTTTATGTCTGAGTCTGTCCTATTGTGCACCTGTAATTCTTTACTGTTTAGGAGCACTTTTAAAATGCTAAGCACTTCTTCAAAACTTAAAGCTGCAGCATTAGTGGGGTATATAAAGCCCTTCCTGCTTGCTATGCACAGTCCAACATGGTGGAAGTTTGTTCTCCACCTCTGCAAGACATACACATTCCAAATATGCAGTGGTTCTATGTTGAGCCTTTAAGCAGTTTCTAATACATTTTTACAAAACCCATTTAAATACTTGTTATCCTGGAAGAGCCAGAGGTCACACTGGCAGGAAGGCTCAGAAAGCTGGCATTTTAAAGCCGCATGGCTTTTTTTTCTACTTCTTATTCAGGAAAACCTCTCTTAAAGGAGCTGTGGCAAACTGCCAACAAAGAGCAGAAAGCTGTATTAAACTCTGTATTTTTGTTTCTAGAATTCCTTTTCAAGCTCTCCCAGGTTTTTAAATGAATTTTAGTTGGCCACGTGGGCACCAGTTTGTTGTTTCCTGGATGCTCAGCAGCTCAGCCCTGAAATAATCACACAGAAACCATATTATTTAAATTACTGCTTGGCCTATTAGCTCTAACTTCTTATTGGATAGCACTTACATCTTAATTTAAACCATATTTTATATTTTACCATGAGGTCCGTGGGCTACCACCAAGATTCTGTTATCTGTCTCCGCTGGGGTACATGGCTTCTCCCTCTGACTCTGCCTTCCTTCTACCTTATTATAGGCCAAGCCAGTTAACCAATAAAAGTAACACATAGACAGAAGGACTTCCCACACCACTTATTTTTTGGTAGGATCTCTGAACAGTCTAGAAATTGTCAAGTGTGACTGGACAAGAAGTCCCAGGAGTTCTCTTCTCTCCTTTCTTTTGTGTTAACATTAAAGGGCTTGTCACCACACCTTCTTATTTGTTGTTGTAGCTCTGGGCATCAAACACAGGTCCTCAGGGGAATCAAATGCATGTTCTCATGGATGCTAGAAAAGCAGGTTAGTGACTGAACTACCTCTCCAGTCCAAGAGGTTTTAATTTACTCATTTATTTCTAACAATTATTGCTTTGTAATCAGTTATTACTTATTTTTTAAAATCTTTTCAAATTCTACCTTTATCATTGTAGTAACTTAAATAGTGCTTCCAAAAATGTATGCCCTATCCATGACACCAGAAAATATGACATTATTTGAAAATTGTATTTTTGAAAATATATTAAGCTAAGCAGATAATATGAGCTCATCCTGGATTCACAGAGTGTTCTGAATCATAAAAGAAAAAAGGAGATATTGGTTCCTAACAAAAGATAATGCAAGTATGGAGATGATTTTCAGATTACCTGTGGATCCAAAATTTTCTGAATAGATGAGAAGTCCTCTAATAGTCCTTAAACATAGGGTTCTGAGTATAGTTAGTAAAAAAAATTTAATGTGATGAGCCTAATCCCTCGTGTAGTCAGTATATGATGACTGAATGGCAGTTTTTCATTGTGGTTATTGCTGTTTTACATTGCTTACTATATAGCCTTATCACATCTTTGGAACTAAATTTTTAGTATATCTATTTCTTGGCCAAATTACATAATTTGATGCTTTAAAATAATTAGCTTTAATAGAATGTGTTGCATAATGGTGAAATAAATAAATCAGAAAGGAAGAATTATGAAAAATTCTGAATAGTAGAATTTCTGCTACACACTTCTAAGTAATCACAGATTAAAGAAATATCAAGAAAAATCAGTAAGTATTCTGAGTGAAATTAAATTAAAATAAAACACATCAAAATAAACAGAATATCACTAAAGAAGTTATAGAGATGGAGAAAAAGAAAGATTTAAACAAAATCGCCAGTGCGAGTTAGGTGGGGTTTGCAGTGTGGTATCGGTAGCTGAGGCTCCCAGATTTGAGCAGGCGCAGGGTGCCGGGGCAGGATGTATTGCTTTCAGGGTTGTACAAGTACATGTCCAGAAGGATGAATACTGCATCCTGTTCCTGGTCCTGGACAATGCTGGGAAGACAAGCTTCTTGGAACAATCAAAAACATAGCTTAACGAGAACTATAAAGGAGATGAGTCTATCCAAAATCACCACTACAGTGGGTCGAAACATTGGCACTGTGGATGTGGGGAAGGCTTGTCTCATGTTCTGGTACTTAGGTGAGCAAGAAGAGCTACAGTCTTTGTGGGACAAATACTATGCAAAGTGCCATGGCATCATCTATGTCATTGACTCCACTGATGAGGAGATACTCTCAGAATCCAAAGAGGAGTTTGAGAAGGTGGTTTTGAGTGAAGTACCTGACAGTATCCCCATCCTGGTGTTGGCCAACAAGCAGGATGTAGAGACCTACCTCTCCATTCCTGACATCAAGACTACATTCACTGACTGTACCTGCAAGATTGGCCAACGAGTCTGTCTGACCCAGGCCTGCTCTGCTCTCACAGACAAAGGAGTTCAAGAGGGCATCGAAGGGATGGTGAAAGTGTGTCATGAAGAAGGTTCACCGGCCACCATGGCAGAGGGACATCACATAACACTGCCAACTTCGCAGTCTTGGGACTATTCATCCCTGATGTTGGAAGAGCACTCCCTGCTGGCTGTGTGCCACCAATGCTGGGGGTGAGCTGGCTATGTTTATTCATTCATTTATTTGCTTTATGTTTTCTCTAAAAATTAAAAGATGATGCAAGGGTGGAGATGATTTTCATATTACCTGTTGATCCATAATTTTCTGAATAGATGAGAAGTCCTCTAATAGTCCTTAAGCAGTGTTCTATATATGCTAAGCCTATTGAATGTTCTTACATCCGTTTAATCCAAATATATTTCACATTATAAACCCTATTTCTGATTAATGATAGAATTATAAAATTTCTAATTTTATATCTCAATTTTAAGCATAAAAAACATAAAAATGATCAGAATAGGTTATAGTACCACTTATCTGCATACACTCTTTTTCTTTCCCATAACACACAAACATGTACATATGTACACTTACACAAATACATTTTTCAAGTAAGCAAGGCAGAAAATTAGCATTGCAATTATGGTAAAAAAGAAAAGTCTTTACATCGCTGTTTCTTCTACACCAGTTGCAGTTTGAAAGTTCTATACTCTTCACTGTCTTGTGTGTCTGTAGTGAAACAGGGTTTGGATATGTGGACCTAGTATCACTTAGCCTTTCTGTTATGACTTCCTTCCAAAATAATAAAAAAAAACAGCCATATGCATTGTCTCAGATTTTCCAAGCACACTTGATCGGCTGCCTGGTATTGACAAACACACGCTAAGTTCACCCAAGTCCAAACAGAATAGTCATGGACTTTATAACAGAATGGCCTGTTAGCAGGACTCTCATCGGGGATGCTGGAGGAAATGCTCTCTTGTGATTTCCAACATCCTTTACAAATAACCAAAATCCGTATTTTAGTAGTTTAACGTTAAACAAGTATTTTTACTTTGCTTATTCATTTGCTTTTTGTGACAGGGCCTCTCTCTACATAGCCTTGCCTATCCTGGAACTCACTATGTAAACCAGACTAACCTCCAACTCAGAGATCCACCTTCCTCTTTTTCCTGCATGCTCAGATTAAAGCCACCACACTCTGCTAAACAAGTATGTATTTATTTTAAATGACTACACTGAGTTGTCCTGAGGAGGACTGTTCTTTTCTGAACGGAAATGAAGAAGAAGAGGTGTTGGGAGAGGGAGAGTAGGAGGAGTAGAGAAAGGGGAAATGTGATTGGGATATAATATATGAGAGAAGACTGAATAAAAAGAATATATCAATTCATTCATGTCAGGGAAACTATAACCTAAGTTTTCTAAACGTAGTTTAGAATTCATTAATTTCAATGTTTATATAAAAATTTCTAGTCATTTTTGAAAATATGGCTATATGTTATGGCTTGAAAGCATAACACACAGTTATCAAAGGTTTAAAATGTAACATTTTGCTAAAATATTAACAACTTTATTGTTATTCTAAACTAATTACAGTTAAGGTTGATTTTTTATTAATAATGAATCTGAATACATATAATTTAAGTGACTGTTCTAATTAAGTAGCAGATAATGCCACCTGTGCTAACTAAATAGTGAGTTTGTGTTTTGTCTCATTTTGATGTTATTCATTGACAAACAAGCAAATGAGCAATAAGTACCTTGATATTCTAAATCTGTCACTTAGCAGAAGAAAAGAAAAAAATGTCAAAAATACAAAGTTATCTGTCCACTCATTTCAAATCATATATTTTTCATTACTATGAATTATTATTTAATGAGTAGACTCTCTAATATCTCTCATAATTAGCTCCAAAATTTGTACCAGTCTATCCCAATAGGTGAAGCCATAAATTATTCAGGTAGACTACTTCAAAAAGCTAAATAATATCATCAAACACTCACAATGCAGTGTTGGTTGTAAAATTTGAGAAATAAAGTCTGAAATATAAACAAAATAGAATACATAAATCAGCTTCAATGTTTTATCTTAATTTGTACTATGACCAATAACATTTTGAGTTAATTGATGACTCCCATCAAATAGTACAAAATATGCAGAAAACATAATATCCTGTATCTAATTCCACTCTATGAAAAAAAAGGTAAATGTGATTTCTATGTAAATAAGAGTTTTTAAACAGGCATATCATGTAAACTATTGAGAGAACTCTGATATTGCAGAGAGTTGGCTTTGTTATCTACTTCTGTACCTCTTATTTTTGCATTATTTTTACTGTCTTTATTCACAATTGGTGTCCTCTTTACCACAAAATATCTTTTATACTCGGATCTCTCTATTGTTCACTCTGACTCATGCAAACTATCACGTCTACTTCACCTGCTCCACTCCCAAAATATCTTCAGCTTCCTCCATGGTGCTATAGCCTGCTCTGTCACAAATGGTTCCCAATCTGGGTCAGCTATCCTGGAAAATAGTTCCGTGACAGCCTGGATGTCCCTCTGTCATGGCATGAAGAATAGTATTGCTTCAGTCTAGTTACTGCATCTCTGGATCAGAAGGCAGAAAATGTGTCTCATATATTCTCTGTGTCAAGCTTCAAACTGTTATGTACCTACCTAATGAATGATGACATTTACACCACAGATGATTCCCTGAACATTTACTGCTCACAAACATAGGCAACAGTACAGATGGGGACCAGACAAAGAAGAAAATTACTCACGTCATCAAAAAGAAATATAATTAATTGAAAATACCTGTTTTGGTAAACAAAGTGAAAAGGCGAGCACTAAAAAATGTTTGTGTTCATGATTTTCTAAGAAAATATATATTAGTGAAAAATCTTTAAAGTCAACTGTTATCATGAGATAAAATATTATAGTCACATTTTTAACAAAAATCAAGATTTAGTTTTATAAAAGTATTGTAATGAATATAAAGACCCAAGAAATTGTTCAAGACCATTTGACCCATTTTTGGAATTTATCTCTCCTCAAAGAAAAAAAGCAAAGAAAGGGACAGGTTCTATGTTCAACCCAGGGCTCAATGCTTATCTCCAAATACATCTACCCCACTGATAATTAAACAGCTGACTAAGTCATTTGAGAATCATTTGAATTCAACACGATTAAACTTAAACCTGTTCCTCCTGATATCGAGCCGGGGCACAGGGATTTTTGTTACCAGAATTCAATTGTTTACACGATAAACCTGGGGACTGACTTTAAATCCCACTTTATTTGGTTCATCAATTAAACACGAAGCTCTTCCCACTTTGTTGATTCCAATTACTTGTTTCTCTCTTTTCTTCTGCTTCTTTAGCCCAGGGATCTGGCATACCTCATTTGAAATGCTTCAACAGCTTCTGCTCTTAGCCAACTGGTTTTGCATAATATAGAGCAAAGATTGTTCTAAAGCAGATTTTCTTATCTTGTTACTTTCTTGAGCAAATCACTTTGGTGTTTATGCAACTACTGCTCATTCTCATCACTTTTCAATTTGGCTTTAAAAAGCCAAAAAAGACAAATATCATATGTACTCACGCATAAGTGACTTTTTAGACATAAAGCAAAGAAAACCAGATGACAATTCACAATTCCAGAGAACCTAGATAACAGTGAGGATCCTAAGAGAGACATACTTAGATCTACACAGAAAGTAGCAAAAGACAAGATCTCCTGGGTAAATTGGGAACATGGCAAACATGAGAGAGGGTAGAAGGGGAGGGGAAAGGAATGGAGGGGAGTAGAGAAAAGTAATAAAACAATAAAAAAGAATAAGTTCAATAAATTACAATTAAGAGAAAAAGGATTTGCAAATTTTTAAATCAATATTCCTTTGTAAACAAAATTTGTTTTATCAATATCAATAAAGTAAATTCCTTGCTTTTTTAAAAAAAAAGTACAATGATGTCTACAGGAAGTTTCCATACTTCTCAGGCTACCTGCTCATCTGCTTCTTAGGTTCTGAGTCTTTTTTACTTAACGGACCTGTATAGATAGAAGTTTCTGTCCCTCCTGGTCATGCAGCTGTTTAGTTCCAAAGGGACACACAGAGGCTTATATTAATTATAAACTGTTTGGTCTATTAGCTCAGGATTATTATTAACTAGCTCTTACAACTTAAATTAACCCATAAATTTTGACTATGTTTAGCCATGTGGCTTAGTACCCTTTCTCAGTAAAACTTTCTCATCTTGCTTCTTCTTCATCTGGCTGGTGACTGATTTTCTGCCTTTTCTCTTCCCATAATTCTTAGTCTGGTTGCCCTACCTTTAATTCCTACCTATACATCAAATTGCTTTCTTGGCTGGTGTTGCTTTGTTTGTTAGACCTTAACAGACAAATGCATAATATCTCCTTTTTTCCAATCGCAATAATGTAAACATTTTTTATTAATAGTAAAGTAACTTTCTAGCATATTTGGTCCCACCAAAGTCAGCATTATCACTATTAATGAACACATTTTTAATACCCAGCAAATTGAATATATATACCATATAAAATGCATACTATAAAAAATGCGATCACAAGAGAATTACCTATGTATTCATGTATATATGTGTCTATATAACTCAGATACATATACATGTAAATACATATATGCATATAAAGGGATAAATATGAGTAAGTAGGCATATAATTGTCAGTTGACAATAACAATAATAGTGATGACAGTAGGTCATGGCAATGAAGCAGAAAATGGGTGCTGGTATTTGTCATGACAAATCATCTCTTACCATTAGAATAAGTACTTCAGCTATGTATATGAAAATAAAAATCATATTTGGATTAGTATGTTAGGTTTTGCAAGTGATTCATGTAGTTAATAAATTATAAGAACCCATGCCTAAAAGCTTTCATAAAGCTGTTAATAGCAGCTACAAAAAATAGAAATTATAATAATAATAAATGAAAAATAACTAACCTTAGAAATACACTTGTGTTCATCATTAAGCCAATCATTGAAATATTTTTCATAAACATGTGGCACTATGTAATAATCACAATACAGAGCATGTACAGACATGAATGTTACAAGACATATTACCAAATAAGTAAAGCAATTTGACTTAAAGAAAGGTATTAATAATATAATTAATCTGTATATATAAGTTATACATATATCAACAAATATATAACTATTAATTTAATTCATTAATATAACTAATAATAAGCATTATTAGCATAGAAAATATTGAGAGTGTTACAGAAAGAACAATAAATTCACCCTTATACATATCTATCACTTGATTTATAATAATTTGTTAAGGAGAAAATGCATATTTAATACATTTAACATAATATAAAAAAGACCCGTAAATGTTGCTCGAATTTGAACACATATATCTTAAAAATTGAAGACATAAAATGGTGAAATGTTTCATCTCTTTTTACATCAACTTGAAAGATCTCTAAGACTCTCTGTTCATTTATCACAATTTTGCTTCCATATTGATCCACAGAGTCTTTTATCTGATCCAAACATTTGTCTTCCAAAATCTTTCCATTGATTTCTTAGATCCTTTCTGGTTTGTCTTGATTGCCTCTTTACTGAGCATGTGCTCGTCTCAAATTTTTCCCTATTTGGCATTTATTGTTCCTCATACTACATGCTCAGTATACAGAGGGAATACACGTTTTTATCTGTTTTGTTTTTGCCACTGGCTTCTTCTACAAGTTTAAGTCTTCCTAAGGAGAAAATAAAGGAGTGGAGGAAGGGATGGAACTAATACCTATTAGAGTTTCATGGTGTCTTGCTACAAGTCCAAGTCCATATTCTTCTCATTTTTTGCATGTTTGATCAGCCTTCTTCCCTAACTGAATATTTGAAATCTTAGCTCCACTTATCTTGTGTTATTGTTATTATAAGTAGTATCATCATCATCATCATCATCATCATCATTATTATTATCATTTTTTTCTTATATTTTTCATACATTGAAATAAAACATCAAAACACTCTTTTTTGTTTGCATCCAACTCATGAGCCCCCCTTATCTTTTCATATGCAAAAACAGTATGAATAGATTACTGATTAGTGAATCCTTACATATATTTTTCTTTTTCAAAATTCTTTTAAATCTACCTCAGCTAACTAATACCATTAGCAGAAATGTTAACACTTCCAAAATCACACACACACAAGTGCACCATTACACACACAGATGCACACACATACAAGTGTGAATACACACACACACACACAAGCACACACAAGCATTCTTATCCTTAAAACTCACTCTACCATCACCTATCAGTAGAATCCTTCTGATATGGGAACTCCAACATTCTCATCACTTGCCGTTCTTTTCTTCATTTAACTTTCTTATTTAACACTGTCTATAAGGCCAATCTTTATAAAATTGGCTGTGAAAATAACTCCAATTTCCCCTGTAATTTTCTTCTGTTTCACTGATCTGGGTAAAATTGTGGCCCTAGATGATGCTCAGTTATCCTATTTCTTCCTTCCTCTCCACAGTCAATGGACAACACAACTATATGCTTCAACTGCCCGAATTTTCCTTTGCCATCAGGAGTAGTTTCGTACACAGAGCTGTTTTCACTGCTCAGCAATACGTTCAGAATGCTAATTTAAACATAGTCCTCAGGTTTTAGGAGGGAGTTCAGCAGAACTCAGGACTAGTTACCATCTTCTCCATCTTCAAAACTTTATTTTCCTTGGTCCCTTGTGACATTCTGATACTCCTCTACTGCACTAATGTCATCTTCTAAGTCTTTTCTTTCTGAACCCTCTTCACAGACTATTCAATTTCTCAACTTCAAGTCTTGATAATCTTAATCTTGGCTCCTTTTCTAAGGGATCCCAAGAATTTTCACAGTTTTAGATAAAAATAAAATACAATCAACTCCACCACACATTACACTCAAAACATGAATATCAGATTTCTTACTTCTAGATTATTTGCCAATTTGTTTGATGTTTCCTAAGTGAAATAGGCTTCTACCTAATGTTCTTTTATCCAGGTATCCTTATACCTGGTAGTTTGAATGTAATTGACCCCCAAAAGCTCACAAGGAGTGGCACTCTTAGGATGTGTGGCTTTGTTGGAGTAAGTATGGCCTCATTGGAGGAAGTGTGTCACTGGGAGATGGACTTTAAGTTTTTCATATGCTCAAGCCATGCCTAGTGTGTCAGACCACTTTTTGTTTCCTGTGAGTCAAGAGGTAGGACTCTCAACTCCTTCAGTAGCACCACGTCTGCCTGTAAGCCACTGGGTCACATCTATATGATAATGAACTAAACCTCTGCAAAAAGCATTGCAATTACATGTCTTTTCCTTTATAAGCATTGCCATGGGCATGGTGTTTGTTCACAACAATAGAAACCCTAAGTAAGACATATTATATCAGTAAACAACACTTGTATCTACCAGTTGTTTACATAAAATACTGAAATTATAGCGTCTTCATAACTTTTCTCAACCAACTCAACAATACCTCCAGATTATACCATGCTTTCAACTTACTGTAATAGCTGGTACTGAATTATAGTCTCTACCCATCATTCTTTAATTGTGTATATAAATTCTATAAAATATGCTTTTGTCATATGATTCACTAATAGCCAGATTTTCTCATCCATGTGCCTGGTGTTGTGATTTTTCTATAGCTAGTGGAACATGAGTTGATACATGTGGTTTAATGCACTTCCATGATAAAAGTTAGACTTTTGAACTTGTGATCACTTTCCTTAAGAAGAACACATGGAAAATTTGCCAGTACTACAAGAAAGAATACAAACATGGAACAGATATAGACCTAGTGTTCGAGTCAAACCATTAAGCCTCTCAGTTTCCCTGAGCATGCTAAAAGGAAACATTAGTGATTTTGGAGTTGGCTGTCACACGAAGGAACAGCAGTGGGAAATGTATCACACACTCCAGTCTCATTCAACACTCTTTCATCCGCACTATTAAACAGCACTCACTCCGCAGTTACTTCTCCACTGAGAAGCCAATTATATTACATTCTTTAGATACAGTTAATGGTTGCCTATTACACTAGTCTGTAATCTAACCTGGTAAAATCATGATACTCTATTACCAGGGGTGAAGTACAGAGCACATCATAAAGTGCCAAATAGTTTTAGGAAAGACGCCTTTGTTTCTACTTATTAAAATCAACACAGGCATGACCTCATTGCTCTTGCTTCCTTGGTCAGGCAGAGCTTTGCCTTTGTTAGAGCTGTCATGAAGCAGAAAGTCTACCAGGAACCTCTCTCCATAGTCTGGATTTCATTTACTGATCCTCCAGCCAAAACACACTTGCAGGTTCATTTTCTTATTATCATATATGATTTCCTCCATCATATCATAGGGCATGATTGCAACGATGTATGTTAATTCCCATGCTGTCTGTTGTTTCTTTTTCTAAAATACTGACATTTTCACAAGAATACAGCCTGTATTTTGTTCGCTCAGTAAATCTACTCTGTGTTTGTCTGAGTTCCTGAGAGTATTTTGTCCTTGTTGAGTTCTTGAAAATATTATATTAATTAATTTCCAATTAAGTATGAATGGTATTAACAAGGACAATAGATAAGAAATAAACTTAAATGACATGCTATTTTCTCAGTGGTTAAACAATGGAATGATAATAACTAAGAAAACATGTAATTTAGGAAAAAGTCTAATTTGACATATTGAAATATATCTAGATAAAAAATATCTAGAACCTAAACAAAATGTTTTTCCAACCATATAAATATATTTTGTGTGAGTAACTTAAAGTTAATATTTTATCAAGTAATTTAAGATAACTTTGAAGTACAAAAGTAATAGTAAACATTTAATATATTTTAAAAAGAGTAAGTTTTGCTTATAAGAATGCATTCTACAAATCTATGATTTTCTATCCTTGACATGATTGTCCTCTGTCACATGCTCCCTGGAAAAGCTAGTGATGAAAATGTACCAGTTGTGGCTTATTTGAAAGTTTATCTAGAAGTATTTCATGATTGGAGAAAATCAGCAGGGAAAATACTTAGGCTGAATTATTAAGTGCCAGATGGTTCCTCGGACTGGTAAACACATTATAGATGTACTTGTGTGCATGCTGTTGATTCAAATCTAGCCCATTCCATCTAAAAATGATTACTCTTTCACTATTATCAGCTCACAGCATACATACAAGGATGTTATTGGACTTATTCGTAGACCAAGAGAAACTATACTGCAATCTTCTCCCCTCCAAGAAAAACATACTGTGCAATTTATGACCATAAGGATGAGTTACTTAAGGTCCACACAGTCACAAAAACAGCAAGATATAATGGAAAGCAGCACTGAAGAGAAAAGCGGAAGAAATTTTACTTTACTATTTTTTATATATTCTGTCACTACCATATCTGGAAAGGACACCTTTAATATTTCTGTCTTAATATTTATTATGTAAAAAGCTAAAGGGTATGTAATTTATTTACAGCTTTTATTCAAAAAGACACTTACTGAGGTGAGACATCAAAAGAGTACACTGCAAAGATTGCTAGAGAATTACTATGCATAGTGAGTCTAACTCTCTGTCCCAGCTAGGTGATGATTCAGATAGGCTAACAGAATAAAAACAATAGAAAACATGTATGTTAAGAATTAACAGTTTCTCTTTTTCATGGCGGCGGGACCTTGGTGAGTGCCACAGCTTCAGATCCACCTGCTCAACTGAGGGTAAGATCAACTCTAGCCCCCAGGGACTCTGCTCGATTAGGAGACTCCCTCTCCCATTCCCCCAGCTTTTCTGTGTCCCACATCCCAGAGGGGCCCTGGGAAAGGCTCCCCTTTGACAGGACCCTGGTTCCCCACGGGAATTGGCCTGCAGCAGGGCTGGGACCTTGGACGAGGGTGGGTCAAGCATAAACCTGCAGGGCTCCAGCAGAGAAGTCCACCCTTTTCATGGCGGCTGGTCCTTGGTGAGTGCCACAGCTTCAGATCCACCTGCTCAACTGAGGGTAAGACCAACTCTAGCCCCAGGCACTCTGCTCGATTAGGAGACTCCCTTGTGGGCTCCAACATCCTCCAGTCTGGCACAGCATGGCTTGAATACAGCTTACTAGCTGGAAAGCTAACAATTTAGAAAGACAATGGGTAAAGGGTTGGCTCCAGCCTTCCTTTTCACATGTAGATTGCTCAATAAGAGGTTGCTGACTCCAAGGCTGGAAAGGAATGCAGGTGTGTGTGGAGAGAATGTGAGGTCCCCGGAAAAAGAATGTAAATAGAGAATTCCTGAGGGTGGAGGAGCATTTTGCAGGAAGCATTCAGAGCATGGATAACTTGGGGCAGAGACAATAAACGCAAGGTCATGCGGTAAAGGACAGAGGTAGTCCTGAGCGGCCTTTGAACGGTGATGGTGTGAAAGCCTGTTTCTTCCTCGCACCTCCGGGAACACATTGGGGTAAAGCACGAGTTTCTATGTTGGGGCGACAGTTCCTGACACTCCCTCTCCCCTTCCCCCAGCTTTTCTGTGTCCCACATCCCAGAGGGTCCCTGGGCAAGGCTCCCCTTTGACAGGACACCAGTTCCTGGAGGGAATTGGCCTGCGGCAGGGCTGGGAGCTTGGACGAGGGTGGATCCAGCAAAAACCTGCAGGGCTCCAGCAGAGAAGCCCACCCCTTTGATTGTGGCTGGTCCTTGGTGAACACCACTGCTCCAGATCCCTCTGCTGGAGTGGACCAGAGCAGTCCCCTCAGACCAAGCAAGTGACCACTAGCTACTACTAGTTGATCCACCTGGAGAGGAAGAGATGGGCAGGCGCCAATCCAAGAGTTTCTCTAACAACCTGAAAAGCAACATAAAAACACCAGAATCC
>JAQHUG010000195.1:2564262-2584192 GCA_028555095.1 Dicrostonyx torquatus | reverse complement strand
AGATGGAGGGGGGAGGGCCTTGGGCTCCCATAGGGCAGGGTATCCTGCCCCATCTTAAGGAATCAGGGGGAGAGAGGTTCGGTAGTGGGGAGCGGGAGGGCCCGGAACAAGGGGAGCAAATGTAAATTTGTCTTGTAATAATAATAAAAAAATAAAATTAAAAAAAAACAATTAATAGTTTTTGAATAAACATGACTTTAATAGGACATACTAATATTTGCCAGATTTAATAAAGTTAACTGAGTTAATAAATCCTAGCCTGAGTACAGATGACATTTTTGAATTGTTAATTAATAATGAACTCACATTTCAAGCTAAAAAGGATAAAAGGTGATATTCTTGAGAATGATTTTTCCTCACTTCAATGAGCACATTTTCTGTTATGATCTCTACCAACTCAACATTAATAATTTTTATTAGTACTTTCTCAGCAGGATCAAGGGCCTGAAAATAATAACACAGAGATTCATTATTAATTATGAAAGTTCAGCTTTAGCTTATACTTGCTTCTATCTAGCTTTTACAACTTAAATTAACCCATAATTTTAAAATATTAAATCTACATTCGTCCACATGGTTTATTACCTCATGTCCATACTTTCTATTGTGCTTCCTCCATTATTGACTGGTGACTCCACCTTTCTTCTCAGAGTTCTCTCTCTGCCCGGAGGTCTTGCCTATACTCCCCTTCCTAGCTATTGATCATTCAGCTTTTTATCATACCAATCACATCAATTTATCTTCACACAGTGTACAAATATCCCATGACAAGAGTCCTCAAAGAAATAGACTCAATAGGAAAATAGTATATTCATGTTTAGTACATGGGGAAAGGAAGAGAATAAGTGAGACATAAAACGCAATTGGCTCACATGATTATGAACATGAAATCCAAGAATCTGATATTTGAAGTTTGGAAAGACAAAACTATAATTCAGTTAGAGTTTGATAGCCTAAAAACCTAAGGAGAATAATTGTGTAAGTTCTGGTGTGAGTATAGAAACCCAAAACTTAGAGCCAGCAGTGATGTGAATAGTCAGAAATTGGTACCAGGGTAGGGATCATTGCTGTGTTAGACCTAATTATGTGTATTTATATTTGTGTATTGAACTGTTTTTTGGGAGAAATGTGGAATGGTTTTACAGTTTAGACTAGACAATCAGTTAAATGCTGGGAGCAGAGTTTCTTGGGCTACTTTAATAGCAGTTTAGAAGATAAGAAATGCAGAGAGATTTGTGGATAGTTGAGACCTGTCTAATGGGAAGATACATGGATGGATCTCCTCATATGACATTTTGGCTATGAATCTTTGTGTTCGAATCAGAAGAACCGACTACTACCACATTTTCTAAAACAGTATAATTTCTGACAACATTCTAAACACTTATCCTTATGCCTGCAGGTAAGTGTAGCTCTCATCCTTCAGCAAAGTAACTTCTTTTATAGCCCCTATTCCTAAAGCTCATGGAACATCACAAATGAGGGGTCAGAAAGATTGTAAGAGTCAGAGGACCAGGAAGCCTGTTTTAAGATTGCATAATGCATATATAACAAGGAAGCTATACTCATGAAATTTCAACTACACAATTTCCTAAACAAGATGTGTACAGTGATAATAGCCATGGACATACAAATATGGATGGGAAAATCTCACACGGCACCACCCCAAAGGGCAATTAACAGCTGCTGAGAGAGGTAAAATCAGCACTCTGCAGGGACAAGACCCTGATAGGTTGTTCATTATAAGTGATCATCCCTAAATACACGTATGTAAGAACAACACTAAATGGACTCAAAGATTTGTATTTATATGTATGTATGTGTTTACACACACATATGTAACAATAATAAAGTAAGAAGTTTATAAAGGTAGTATGAAATACATAGGAGAAATTGAATATATTATTTCTTAGTCTCTATACAGAAAATTTAATGATATCCATTTAATTTATATTTTTAAAGAAATTATTGTGTTTCTTATAACAATGGTTATAGATCATGGACAAATTATGAGGATAGCATACACAAGGAGTTCCACATATCCAACATCTTTTTATCCAGTCATTATTACCACTATTATTTTATAAAAGGTAGTTTATTTTGGGCTGAGCAATCACAGCATGTCCAACTTACAATCGTCTCCATTACTATCTTGTATTAATAAGGAGTGTTTGATATGATTAATGGGGTGACAGTAGTATGTAAAGAGGATTAAAGTCTACTGGTATTTGTACATTTTCTCAATTTGTACTACTATGTGCATCTTTTCACTGTGCCAGTGTATTTTAAATTTTCAATTTCATATTTAATCTTTATCTTCACTCTTGTTTTGCCTTGGTTTTGCAATTATAAACATTGGTTATTGTCTGTTTTTTTTTTTGCTATAATATCTTTTAATCACTAAAGCTTCCTAGAACCTTTTCTAAAGAGATCTTATAGAAGCCACACCCCAGAGTGCTTACATTAACGTCCCATTTGTAGCCTCCGTGCTTAACCTGCTTGGACATGAATTTCCTTGGCTCATATGCTCTCTGAATTGTAAAATGATTCCTTTATGCTACAATAGATTACTGACTTGAACAGTTATTAAAAATGAATTTCATAAGAAACTTTAGCACATATTACACGTCAAGCCCAAGTGAGATGCTAAGGTTATCTAACATGGATGAAAATCAAAACTGAAAACCCAACTGCCTTTATAGACGGTATGGTCTAAAGAAAGAGGAAACCTAACAAATTATAGTAAAATACAAGAACAATTATAATAATAGGAAGCAAAAAGGGTTGGAATCACAGACAAGAGAATAAACATTAGTATAAATAAGGTCAATCATCACTATGCATAACAGTGAAGAGAATAAATAATCTTAGCTGTGAGATAAACATGGAAATGATACATTTCATAAATGATAGTATGGCAAATACCCAAGTTTATTGTTATACCATGTACCTCAATTTTGCAACCCAACCTTTCATATTATGCATATGAACAATTATTATGTAATTTAATACAAAAATAATATTTTACAATCATTTTGTGAATGCCACTTTAAATGGACAAGCCTGGTTACCTAGGCATCACATGAAAATACATTTACATCTACTTTGGACTCTCTCTTTACCTAAACGTCCCCAAAACCCAGTGATAGAGTGTCCACCCTGATGACTTTATCTAATTCTAAAAATCTCCCATGGTCTCATAACTATACTCTACATTCCAGCTATCTCTCTACCCTCTTAATACCCCACAATGGGTTTAGATCTTACCATATAAAGTCTTAGAGGAAATTCAAACAATATCTGATCTGTAACAGTGGTCATATGATCACTTTTTTTTTATTGTTAAAAGAAAAATTTACATTTACTCCCCTTGTTCCCGGCCCTCCCGCTCCCCCACTACCCCACCGCAATACGGAGCACAAGAAGAGCAATGGATATGTGGCTGTTTAGAGATTGTATTTTTTACCTTAGTAAGAGCAAATTTTGTAGAACGGCATGGATAAAAGCCTGGGGATATAAAGAGAGTCAACACATACTGACAATACTTTGAGTTCCATTGTAAAAAATGGGTTCTGCGGTTTAATGCTGAGCACTCTGGATTTTGAATTTCATTGCAAAAGAGAACAGCGGGAAAAAAATGATCACTTTTGTTACTAAAGAAAAAAAAACACCCCAGTCATAAAATGCAGAGCTATGTATGGTGAAAATTCCCCAACTTAGACCTACTTTAGCTCTAGAAATGCATCGGAGACACAAAGGGGGTGTGGCTAATTTCTTTGTTTCCTTGGCATCTCTCATATTTCTCTGCTTCATTATCACAACCAGATCCTTGGGCATGAAAAGGAAAGTGGAGAAGCAACAGAGTTGCTGAGGCAAGCATTGGCATGCATCTGGTTTAACCTTGAGAAATATTGGCAGCTAATCCCTTTACTTGGAACACATAGCGTTCATCCTACCCTAAACCGCTAACCCTGACCCCCGTCTTGGAACAAGATCCATTTTTCTTGCTTTATGCAACGTGTCCACCTTCTAGTCTTTTACATAGATTCTCTCACTGTCTAGCTTTCTGTAGCTAACCCACAAGTCTGTTGAGTGCTGATTCCCACCAAATGACTTCCTTTGCCCTAGATCCCTTTCACAACAATGAGCAGAGCCCATATGACCTTTGACCTAAAATGTTCTAAGGAAAGCTGATTATTCCTGATGCAAATACTAATGATAGAACAGACAGATAGTGTTAAGCGTCTCCATTTTGCTGAGGTCAATTTTGTGCCAAAGACAGCTATTGCTACTGCTTTTGCGATATTTCTTCTCAATGGGCAAACTGTGAAGTTGTGCTTTTGAGGATGAGCTGAATACTGATAACTTTTATTTCATGCTTATAGTGTCAAGCACTGCTCAAGGTTCTTCACTAGTATTAATGATGTGTTGCTCATCGTACACCGATGAGGCAGGAATCCGGTTAATACATGGGGAAAATAGAACGACAAAGAAGTTGGAATTTAAACTTCAGTATTCTGGCAACGGAGCTGTACTCTAAAGCAAAATACCTCTCCAGAGAAAATGAGAAGGGACTCAAATCCACACAAGAACTAAATAACACTAAGAATAAGAAAACTAGTTTTCTGAATTTAGAGTGTGTATTTGATACATTGTTTGGTAGGATTAGGTGTTTTAAAATCCTAGGTCTCTATTAATGCCACATTACTATTTAAAAGGCATCTGGTACTGTCTATGTACAAGCAGCAACACAGCAGAGACAAAACCAGAAACTACTAGAGCTCTCTTAGGAAGCACAGTGGTGGAAAGCTAGTGCTAACACCATAGCCATTTAAAACTGTAGACTACCTAATAGCAGAATTATCTATGAATCAACTACATGATTCAAAATAAAGGGCATGAGGGACTGAGTTGTGGTATGGCCTAGAAAGTAAACGCCTTATTATTTTCTTTACAGAAAAAGGAAATAAGCACTTGAAATACTACAAAAGAATATAGGCTCTATCTACCTATCACCCATCCATCTATCTATCTATCTATCTATCTATTTATCTATCTATCTATCTATCTATCTATCATCTATCATATGTCAACATATTAACCTACCTACATATATCTACTTCCTTGTTCTATCTGGGCATAAGCCTTCTTGTAAGGTCATTTGAAGAAATTTCAAAGTTTATTTGCACAATTTTCTGGATCTTTTTTTACTTTATGTTTTAATTAAATGTCTATGATTAACAAAAGTACATATATAAGCATGATGTTTAAATCCATTATTACAATCACAGAACTACATTTTTTAAAGATTAAAGAAAAGTAAACATTTAAATAGATTAAATATATGAATTTTACATGCAGTTTAAGTTCATGCAGAAATAATGTGAGACATCTCACAGGCTGGCTAACTGATGATATCATATATATATATATACACACACACACATATGTCAGTATATATATATATATATATATATATATATATGTCATCAAGTATACTTCCAGTTTCACATCATCTGTCTTGAGGTTTTTACATGTTATCTCTGCAGGCAGTGTTTCCAAGGTTACTAATGGTCTATCACACAAACATGCAAGTAGAGAGAAAACTGGATCTGTTTTCTCCCTTTAAGCCTTACAGACTTACAGAAAAGCATCATAATTAGAAATGCTTTCCAAAAGAAGGAACACATGAAAGTGTCAGGTACTGAGCAGTAAAGCCTACCCCTTTACTGTCTCTCAAAAAAAGTCTGTTTCAAGTCATTGTCATAGTCTTGAGGAAGACTCATTCAAAATACAAAATGGTTTTCATTGTTCTAGAGACTCTTGATTCCTGAGGTCTATGGTGTATTCACATTGTAATCTCTAATATATTCTTTTTCTTTTCCCTTCCATGTTTGTCTATTGACCAGAACACTTGTTTTCTAAATTCCAGTCTCTATATTGTATAAATATTGGTAGATGGTAAGATGAAATATGATAGATACATACATATATAGATAAATAAAAGATAGGTAGATGTAGATAAATATATGATAAAGATAGGCTGTAAAAATAATATTATGAAATTTGTAGGCAATTGGATAGAACTAGAGAAAAACACCCTGACTGAGGTAATCCAAACTCAGAAAGACAAACATGGTATGTACTCATTCATCAGTGGATATTAGATGTAGAGCAGGGGATAAACAGACCACAATATACAGCTCCAGAGAAGCTGGTTAACAAGAAAGACCCTAAAGGGGTACATGGATTATCCAGGGAAGGGGAATAGAAGACATCTCCTAAACAAACTGGGGACAAGAGGAAAGGGGATGGGAGATGAAAACACCAGAAAATAAGATGGCCAAGGGGGGAGAGGGATGGAATGGAAGAGCAATGAAAGAGAGATGATCTTGATAGAGAGAGCCACTATGAGGTTAGACAGAAACCTGGTGTTAGGGAGATTCCCATGAATCCACAACAGTGACCCTAGCTAAGACTCCCAGCAATAGTAGAGAGGCATCCCTGTTGCAGGGAGCTGCTTGTTCATCCCGACCAACCAGAACCAAAATAATCACACAGAAACAATATTATTTAAATCACTGCTTGGCCCATTAGCTCTAGCTTCTTGTTGGCTAACTCCTACATCTTAATTTAACCAATTTCTATTAATCTCTATATCACCATGAGGTCGTGGCCTACCAGCAAAATTGCAGCACATCTATCTCTAGAGGTGGTGGCTCCATTGTGGCTATCTGTCTTCTTCCTCCCAGAATTCAGTTCCATTTTCCCTGCCTACCCAAGTTCGTCCCTATTAACAGGCTAACACAGTTTCTTTATTCATTAATCAAGAAAAGCAACACACAGAAATACCTCCCACACCAGATCCCAAACTGAACTTTCCCTGTAATCAGATTGGTGACTACCCCATCGATCATCATAGAGTCTTCATCCAGCAACTGATTGAGCCAGATTCAGAGTTCCACAACCAAGCCCAGCTCAGGGAATACAATTGAAGAGAGGGAGGAGGGAATGTATGAGCAAATATGTGAGCAAGGGAGGTCAAGATCATGATGGAGAAATCTACAGAGACAGTTGAACCCAGTGCACAGAAACTCATGAACTTTAGACCAACAGCTGTGGAGCCTCCAAGGGACCAGGCAAGGCCCTCCATATATGGGAGACAGTGGTGAATCTTGGACTTATCTGTGAGGCACTTGTCAGTAGGATCAGGATCTATCCATGATGCTTTAGCTTACTGTAGCTCATCCCTATCGTGGAATGCCATGTGCAGCCTTAATGCAAGAGGTAGGAGCTTAGTCAAGTCCCAACTTAGTGTGCCAGACCTTGTTGACTTCCCATGGGAGCCCTTACCCATTAGGAGGAGTGGATGGGGGTAGGCTGGGGAAGAGGCAAGTAGGAGAAGGGTTGGGGGAAAGAATTGTGGATGGAATGTAAAATGAAATTTTAGAAAATTAAAATGAAAAGATAGAAGAAACTTTCTATTTAATCTTATATGATAATCTATGACTTATGGAAATATTTCATTAACTACATCATGGTTCTGTATTCATTAATTTGGTTTCTAATCTTAAACACCATCAAAATTCAACATATGTTTCACACACAAAACACAGTAGCATAAATGATTTATGTTTAACAGTTCACAAAATGTATCAGAGCACAAATACTTCCAAGGAAAAGGTAAAAAGAGCATGCTGTTAGCTATAAGAATACAACACCAAAAGAAAACGTTGAGATTGTTTACATAATACTAATATATAAGAAACAGATTTTAATATATATTTTTAAACAGACATGGAGTATAAGGAATCTTGTACAAACCTTAGGAGAAGAGATGGCTCAGCTGATAAAGTGCCTGCTACAGAAACATAAAGATCTCCATACGGGTCCCAGTGCCCTCATAAAAGTTGAGTACAACAAAATATGTCCATAATTCTAGTACTAGGAGAAAGGTAGAGGTACTATATCACTGGAGCCCAGTGACCAAGAAGCCTGCTGATTTGATAAATTAGAGCTTCTGTGTAAAAGCCCTATCTAAACATTGTAGATGAGGAATTATCAAGAAAACATATAACTTGGACTTATGTTGTACACAGGAATCCACATCCAGCTGCATGTATACCCAGGCTCACATGTATGCATGTGTGGGAGGAAGATGGGAAAGGGAAGTGGGAAATGACTCAGGTAGGATGCGGAAGCAAAGGAAATTGTAATTTTACAGTTACATGGCAACTGTAAAATGAACTACTCTAAACTTCTGAAAAGAAAAACTCACAGCCTAATACTCAGTTGTGGAATATAACTACCTTTCCCATGAAACCTATTTTTAAAATTTTGATCAGTTATAAAGAATGCAATACCTGTAACCATGTCGAGCATACAAATTATAAAAATGATCTGGCACTGCCTACACATTTTAAGCCATGTGCTTCGCCCATGTCAGCATGCCCTGGAATTTTTCAAGAAAATATATTGCAGTTTATCTGTGACTTATTGGCAAAGGCCTCATCACAAAGAAATGTATCTTTTTAAGATAAAATTTTCTTAACAGGACAAATATTTTCTCTGACCTGGAATTCATTCTTCTTTCTGTTAGTTAAATAAAGGCTTGCTTGGCTGGTTTATTTTGCCTCTGTTCTTAGGAATAAAAGCACAAGAGACTGATCAATATAGCAATCAAGGTAATTCAATAAGACACATTTTATTTGCTTGCCACCATGTACTTGCTATAGAAACAAACACTAACATGCTAGAAAAGTCTCTAAGGCAGTGTGTAAGATTATCTTAGAGCTTGAAAGTTGTAAAACTTGTCCTTTGGTCCATATGCATAGATCACAGTGCCATTAATTGAAGCTGTTCATAGACAGGGAGAAATATCTCCTTTAGGTTAATGTGGTTTTAAACTCACAATGTGGCATTCTGTTTGAAATGTGGCGAGTTTCATCTAGTCTAAATTGGGAATGTGTGTTGTTGTTTCTTTTTCCCTTGGGACAGTAATGGAAATGAGAAGCTTCATTTCAATGCATTTTTTTCCCAGTTGAAATTGTGTAAATAAATAGATTGGGGCTGAAGACTTAATGAAATTATCAATAGCCTGGAGCCAGATAGTATCTCTGTGCTAAACAGTTGTTGGCATAATCAACTGTCTAAGAGATTGAAAGTCTTGCTTTGGAGATTTAAGTTTACCATGAGATCATAGATGTGGGCAGCTAAAAGGTGTTGACAGAGTATCTCAATCTACTTAGGTGTTATGGGATTCCCCTCTGTGTGCTGTGAATATGTTTTATTGCCATGGTTAATAAATAAGCTGCTTTTGGCCAATGGCTTAACAGAGTAAAGCCAGGCAGAAAATCCAAACAGAGACGTAGAGAAAGAGTAGGCAGAGTCAAGGAGACTCCAGAGGAGAAAGACACAGAGGAGAAAGAAAGTCGTGCACTGGTACTGATAAACCACAAACCTTGTGGTAAAATATAATATAATAGAAATGGGTTAATTTAAGATATAAGAGCTAGCTAGAAACATGCTTAAGCTATTGGCTAAACATATTGTAATTAATATAGTTTCTGTGTGCTTATTTCGGGTCTGGGTGGCCAGAAAGGAACAGGCAGCCTCAGCCTACACACAGATTAGCTGAAATGAAAGAATAGCAATTTGGAAACTATTAACCAATAAAAAAATGTAGGTTCAGCAGGTAAAAATGCCATTTTTGATAATCTGAATACTCTTCTTTATGCCTCTGAATCCCCAAAAATCAGTATGCAGTGATGCAACCTGTAATCCCATTACTTTTGCTGAGAGATGGGAGGCCAAAGGCATGGGAATAAACCAGATATTTGTAGGTCCACTAGCCTCAAGTAAAGGAACAGAAACAGCAAAAGAGATCCTGCCTCAATGTGGATGGCATGAACAGACTCCCAAAAGTTGTCCTTTGACCTACATATGCACATCATGACATGTAAGCCTTGGTGGCAATTTCCCCTAATACTCATGCACACATCCAAACACATATAACTATAACTAAACCAATAAATAAGCAATCAAAGCAAATAAACCATTTGAATGATTCAGATTTTTCTTCTGCTTGTATTACCAGCACTTTTAGATAAGCCAAATATATTTTTTTCTACATCAGTTTCCATGCAGGAAAAATATGTGGTTGTGAAAGAATAGCAGCTTCTATACTCGTACACAGGATAGAAGATTGCCTGGAGCACAAGAGGGAAGTCACAAAAGATGAATGTGAACACTTTAACTCTGCATTCATGTAGCACTGCTATTTTTATTTTCTAATGTGTCTTGCATTTTCATCTGAAGGTATCTTGTTGCAATAAAGACAATTTTTAAAAATATATAGTTTTTGTGAAGATTTCTCAGAAGGGTTCTAAGTTCAATACTACTATAGGTGTTCAAAACTGCTGGAAAAAATAATGAAGCAAAAAATTATAGTAAATGTGTGCTGAGAAAAATCTCACTTTGTTAACAGCCATTATGAATACTTGCATGTATCTATTCACTACATTCACTACAGAAGAATGTGACGTTTCACAGACTAGAATACAGAAAGAGAGATAGATATTAAAATGAAGAATATTTCTGTTGTATTACTTATTAACACCTTGAACTACTTCTAGAAATTTTATTAAATTAAAGCAACTCTAATCCTGTACAATGACCTTTAAAAATATTGGATAAAGTTTCTTGACATGAATATTACTTTATTGTATGCTGTTTGAAATGAGTTACATCACTACTAAGTTCTGGGATCAGGGAATACCCTGAAAGAATGGTGGGGAGGGTTTATACGAACTAGAACCTATGGAAGATAACTGTGGAATAATATCTTCTGGACATGACAAGAAAAGGAAACATTCAAAACACTATTTGTAATGGATTGTATTTTATAAAGATATGAAAAACATTAACAGAATGTGAAAATGACCTGTTATCACCAATTTTTAACTATCCTCAATATCTAAAATATGTTGAAGAGTCTTTTCTGGCCATTTGTTTTAATTGTTGTATGTTTCGGTAGCAGAGCTCATGTTGTTATCTGAGAGGAGCAGAACATATACAAATAATTATGTTTTGTTGACTCTATATGGGCACAAGTATTAGTTTTAACCAAGAAAATTAACCAAGTATAATTCAGGATATATTACAAAAGGAGGAAAATGTTGTTTCTGAGTGTTTTGAAAGTTTTTATACAACTTCTTGAAACAAAATTACTTTTTATATTATCAATTCCTTAAGACAAATGAGGGCAGACAGAAGAATTTCATTAAACAATCCCTCATCAAAACAGATTACAGAATTTGGTGACTCTTGCACAGGTGACTGAAGATGTGTTATCTTCATTGGAAGATGACAACATGCTTTCAATTGGAATCCCTTTGTAATATTTATTAAAGTTGGATATGGTGAATTATAACATAAGGAACATAAATTCATGAAGGGTGGAGAATCAGAAAGTGGAAGAGAAGTGTCTTGAAAAAGAAGAAAAAAAGTTCACAAAGTCGAAGAATTAGACTAAATAAAAACTGGCTTCCTGCCTCATTAGTCAACACATCCTGTCATTCCATTCCATAGTCAGCAAGAGGTTCACTGTAGCTTCTGGGAACAAAGAGATGGTGCCCAAAAAAGAAAAAATGCTGCTTCCTGTTTAGAAGACACGATTCACTTCAGCTACACAGTAAGAATGCCACTGGATTAAATAAAGTGACTGATTTTCAGTACTGTGATCTAATGACTAATGTTGGAAGGCTTTAACAAATTTTGGGGATTTGACTGAAAAAAAGTGTATTTAATGCAACCACAGACAAGGTTTCACACCACTCTTATGACACATTCTGATTCATTTTTGTGGGATTTTGTTTGCTTGTTTTTCTTTCAGTAATTCAGAAGTTTCCATAAATTCAAACAGCAATTAAACAGTACACAGCTCTAAAAAGGTAATAACAACCAACTGTAAAGTATAGTATTTTTCTGTCTAACACACTTTAATACTTTCACTCACCTAACAGAGAAACCACTAATTCCAAGTGAGGATAAGGTACTGTTGAAGTCTAGTGTTGATGTACTCCCAAAATGACAGAGAGAAAAGGGATTTTTCCTTCCCTCCTAGTGGAGTTGGTCTCTAAGGCAGATGGTTAATTCATTGCACCTGTAACCAATTAGCCATTCAAAACGACTGATTCTTCACAGTAAATTGTTGCCTTGCCAATCTGAGAAGCAGGTGCATATTCAATGGCTAAACTGCCAAGTGCTTCAGTACACAAGACAAAATCTTCCAAATACAAATTCTGTTAGATTAATGTGGAGAAAAATATAACCAGTTATAATAATTCTATTCTAAATTAAGAATTTAATTATTTCAAGTTTTGAACTGCAAGTACAAAAGTATTTTCTTCATTCTAATATTTGGCTACTGAATCGGACAGATGTGTTTTTTTTTCCTTATAATTAATTTGCTAAAAACTAAGACTTAGAACTTTTTTCTTGAAATAATGCATTTTTATTGTCATAGACATACTATGTAATAATCACTTTAATATGTCTTCTTCAAAATAGGCCTCTTAATAGTGAAGACACACCTTCTAACCAGAGCACCATAGTCAGGTCCATTACTTGGGTAGAGATCAGTCACTTTCATGTTCAGTAGAGAGACAGTCTTCACTACAGTTCTCTTACTATTGACTTCCACAGACATCAGTAATTTTAGACTAGGAAATTATTAAATCAAAGATTTCCTTTGAAAATAAATATTGAATCCAGAAAGTTGAAGGTGTCTAGTGACAAGCTTTCATAGCTGCTATCTATCTTTAACAAAACTTTCAAACCCCAGTTCTCTCTAGAAGAATATTGAACCCTAAACTTGATACTAAGATCTCTCACATCTTGTACACTAGAAATCACCCTGGAGTGTGTGTGTGTGTGTGTGTGTGTGTGTGTGTGTGTGTGGTATTTGTGCTAAATATAAAGAATTAATAAGAAGTCTATAAGTACTTCAATCAAAATTTCTTATAAAGAGAAGAGGCTGACTGTGAGAGAAAGCCAAGCCGTATAGTAATCATTGCAGAAGTAACTCTGTCTTAGTAGACAACTTCTGTCCTTTCCTGTAGTTCATTTGCCTACCACTGGCTATGTTTTGTAACATTTCCTGAAATTTCCATTCTTGCTCACTTACTTTCTCCTGTAAATTTAGACTAAGTAGACAGTAGGAGTGATGCCAGAGGAAGAAATGGAGACTAGGCAGGGAATGGATGAATTTTCAATTAGACTTCATATCCTAATGCAGGAGTGTCCATCCTTTTGTCACGGAGGCCTGGAGTTTCCATCTAAATGTACATGCTCAAGAGTTGAGCAAATTAATTTTTTAAAAAAATAGTTGCAAAACATGTACAGTATTTTAAGTTGGTTTACAAGTGTACATTAGAACACATTCATAGCTATCCTTTAATTAAAATTCTGGTAATGCTATGATAATTACTGTTTTAGTTATATTACAGGTCTAAGGAGTAGGAAGGCTTCCTTGAATAAGTGAATTAAGCAAAGTGAGTAGGAATGTCTTTGTAGGCAAAGAGGGTGATTTATTTCTTGACTCTCAACATCACCTACTGAGCTTATAAAATGATGTCCTTAATAACACTTTATTTCACTACCCATCATCCTTTATTTAAAGATACCCCATTGTCTACAGATGAAATTACAAACCTGAGATTAGATTTCAGTCTCATCTTCACCAACAAAGAAGCTATAGTTCAGTTTCATTATAGTACTCATCGTTTGCTGGACAACAGGAGCAGATACCTATTTTCTTTTGTGGCTTATGTTATCTACTTAAACTGAAAACTGCACACTCTAATGTCTCCTCCTTCAATTGAATTCCTACTTATCCTCTAAATCTCTCTTAAAGGACCAACTACCTGAAATGCTTTCCCTTGCTCTCCATTCAGAATCCAGAGCTAAATTTTTTGACATTCTACAGCCATTCAGTTCCCCATCGCTTTATAGCAGCTGTTTTGTTTTGCTTCATATAAGAGTTCTTTGTTTACAGGTGAAATGTAGGCTATGATGGCCACATAGAAGCCCTATCTCACCCTTGTAGAGTCCGCAGTCTTACACTGCAATCTGCTGAGGCATCTTTACTATTATCTGCTTCACGCCCACAGATAAAACAAAACAGCCCACAATCTTCTGTTGCCTTTCAAGCAGTGAGGTATCTGGTATCTGTAGTGGTGTTTTTTTGCTCTTTGAACTCCCCTTTAGTATATACAATTCAAACTTACCTGACCCTTTCATCCTGTCTCCTTCACAAGGCCATTTCCTGTCATTGCTTTGCTTCTCCACACTGATGTTTCCAGTCAGAAATATTCCCACCTGAGACTGTTGATCCTCCAGTGTGCAGGAGCAAACTTTTCCAGATATGATATGGAGTCATTGTTAACATATTATAGAATCTATTTTTAGTTTCCCCATGGGATATTTGCTGTTTTAGATTCAGAGCGGTAATTGACAAAAAACACGTACCAGTTTAAGGCAAGCTTGACCTTTTCTAGCACTCTTTTTATTTTCTTCTAAAACTCCGAAATTTAGAACTTTAGATATTCTTCAACCTTTAGACCTGTCACAGGGAACAATGTTCTGGAGAGTTTGGAAACACTTCATCTCAGCTTGCATAGGCCATTAATATTTGAAGAAAACTAACTACTGGTTATGATATCTCCTTCACACTTGTCCTGAAAAATGCTACATGACTTCTCATAACTGGAAATTTGAGGGATCCTGTGATTATAAAATCTGTGGAGCAACGCTGGACACATATACATATCTCCCTGCAATTAGATTACACTTAACACTTATTTGCACGTCTCAATCCATGAAAACTTGAGCTAGGATGTTTTTGTGAACAGTGGGTACTTAATAACTGCATGCTGATCTGAATTCACTGAAGAACAAATATATGTCACAGATTAACAAACAAAAATCACATCGAATGTCCTTCACTTCCAGCTAAGGGGTGGGGAAAACAAAAGAAAGGTCATGATGACAAGTCCCATCCTATAACAGGAGATCCAAGTGCCCTTTTCATCTAACCCTCATAACTATCATCTCTCTTTCCGGTTATAAAACTTTCAAGCTCATCTTGCAATTTAGTTTATAAAGTAGAACCTGTTGACCTCCTATGATGATAAGTTTACATCAACATATTATATCATAGTAGGGTGTTACTAGACTGGGTTTGGGAAAACAGTGGAATGTTGAAGAAGTCTCATGAGGGGTTTCAGGGATGGAACACACTTGGTATGTTTGCTGATGAATATAGCAAAGAGCAGAATCTTTGACAAAAATTTTATCTCTTTTGCAACTCATGGATGCGTTTGCTGTATGCCAGTTCCACAGTCACGTTGCTGCTCACTAGAAACACTACCAACATATCACAGTAGGGACTCAAGCTGAAACTATTTCAAAAATTGTATTGAGCATTCAGGAGAAGTTCTAAGCTTATCCTGTAGATTAGGGATTAGCAACCTGATTGCCTATAAAGAAAAGATAAACACAGAGGCTTTTGACAGACTGAGAAAAAAGATGTTTCAGATACTATTATTTCCTTACTTGCTCCCCATGATGTCTATGAACATTTGGTAAAAGAATCAAGCTCAGAGACTGTAGTAAGAGACACAGAGGGCTGCATTCCCAACTTTTTGGTCCCGGCTAACTTACACCCGAAATAAATACACAGAAACTGTATTCATTTAAATTCTGTCTGGCCCATTAGTTCTACCCTCTTGTTGGCTAACTCTTACATCTCGATTAAGCCCATTTCTAATAGTCTGTAAGTCACCACGAGGTAGTGGTCTTACCAGGAAAGATTTAGCATGTCTGACCCTGCCAGCTTCATGACGGCAGCTCTCTGTCTCTGTCTCCTTGCCAGTATACTGTTCTCTTTTCCCCACCTATCTAAGTCTTGCCCTATCAAAAAGCCAAGGCAGTTTCTTTATTAACCAATGAAAGCAACCCAAATACAGAAGGATCCCCCTACACCAAGAGACAGCATAGCTTGAGCTGGCATCATCAGTCTAGGTCAGCAAAAACCAGAGAGCTGGAATATATTCTAGTATTTTCTATCTATCTATCTCTTTCACTCTGTGTCTCTCTGTCTCTTTGTCTCTCTCTCNCTCTCTCTCTCTCTCTCTCTCTCTCTCTCTCTCTCTCTCTCTCTCTCTGATTGATTTGGGTCTCTCTCAAGGTAATGTACTGTGCTTACCTCAGGCTTCCTTAAGAATTTCTTCAGACTCCTTTGGTATGACACTTCATGTTACCATCATTTCTCAAGTGTGCTTTTCGTGAATGCAGTTAACTTTGACTATCCATTAAAAAAAAAAACAGAGAAGAGAGAGTATAGATATCTTCATGAGAGAAAGGTGCTTGGATAAACCCATGTCGGCTTTGATGGCAAAGAAAATGGTGAAAGAGAGGGAATCACCCAAAAAACTCTGTACCATATCTGCCATCTGCCCATTTTACTCTCTCTCTCATATGTATGTGTGTGTGTATGTGTGTGTGTGTGTGTGTGTGTGTGCTTCAGATGCTGACCTACTAAAAGAAACTACTTAACATCTTTATAGAACTACAAGATTAACAGCATTTGCATGTGAGAAATGCTGCTTAATATTGCAGTTTAATTTATAATATGTTATCATCAACTATTCCTCAAATAAAATTTCATCATATAACCACTTCTACTGATGTGAGTACTACTAATATTAGCATTTATTAGTGGTCTACTGAACTATGTAATTTATTTGATATATTTTCCTAAATTATTATATAAATGTAATTATCATCCTTCTATAAATAAATAAATTTATAAGCAAGGAGGCCATTTAACTTTGTAGATAGTGAAAAACTTTTGACTCTAAAGTACATGCTTTTAACATTAAGAGGAAGATGAAGAGTGAAAGAGAGAGTTTACCCTCATGTCATTAGGTATAATCAACTGTATCCTTGCTAATGGATAATGCTGTAGCAATAGAATCTTTGTGCAATTGTTTCTTGTTTTTCACAAAACTCAACATGTTACAGGAATTAAAATGTTTAATACACTCAACATATAACAGTGTCCTCCTATGGTAATGACAATGGGTGAACATTTCCCATTAGAGTTAAAATCTATGTTCTAAATCTCAAAGAAACTTGTTACAAAGGTATTTATTGCAAATACTGCAGCAACAGCATTGTCATACATTTTCGTGTACACAAGAAACCACTTACTCTTTCTTAGGCATGCCACATGTTAATAATAAGGGGTTTTGTGAAATATTTCAAAGATCTTTTAATCCCTTTCTCCAGTGTTGTGTGAATGCTAATCTGAGAGGCTATACTTGGAAAGACTCGTCAAGATTGCAGAGCACAACTTACTAATAGTCTCTTCTCCAGCTATGAAACACTGTCCAACCTCTTCAGTATAGTGAATGTGAAGATCATGTTCCCATCATTTCAGGAAATTGGTAGTGTCACACCCCAAAAACTTGAGAAAATAACATTATTTCAGAGAACAAGAAAAAACAGAAGAAATATCAAACAGGAAACTACCCATACCCTAACTGGAAATAGTAAATACTTGTCAGTTGAGGAAAACAGTGATTTATCTAACTGCCCTTTAAGAACCCAGCTATTTAAACTGACAGTAATAAATGTTAACCTTCTACTTGTTCTCATAAATGTACAGTTTCTCCAGGATCCAGGGGCAGGCATCTTTGTTGCCAGTGTGAGTTTTCTTTGAAAGCATTTAGAAAGCAAAAGTGCCATGGCTGAGACTTGTTTGATATCTACTACAAAGAAATCGGGAGCAAAAAGGATGCATTACATAGACAATTTTTAATTATGCATAAATGGAAAATGCTAAAGAATTTTCTATGGTCTCAGTGTCCTATTGTTTTGTTATTGTTTGTTTGTTTGTTTTAGCAAAAACGTGGTATTATATAGCCCAGGATAGCCTAAAAGTGGCTATAGAGCTGAGAATGGCCTTGAGTTCATGATCCTACTGCTTTTTCCTTCCAAAGGCTAGAATAACAGGCACATGTAGAGGGGAAAACATAATCAATCATGATATATAATATGGAAAAAAACAACTATTTTCTATTTTAAAAAAAACAACCACACCTTTATTCCAAAGCACTTTCAAATCTTTATTTGGTAACTCTTAGAAATATCAAATACTAACAGTAGATTCTTAGGAGTTTCACTTTGTTCTTTTAAATGATATACTGCTAGGTAGGGTATAATAAAAAATGAAAGTCTGGCAATTGGGTTCTTTTTAATTCTACAAAATAATGTAAATAAATTAGCATTTGTCTAGTAGAAAGACATCAAATAGTTATTTCTAGGTCCTTGGACCAAGGTAACAGCATGATCTCAAAATTATTTCCTGATTTGAGATAAGGGTTATAATGTAACTCAATTACGATTTCAGAAGGGAAAAATATTTTTGTTTGGTAATATTATATATAATATACATCTTATCAGCTGTAATATTTCTCATATTAAACTCTTTCTTCTTTCCACAGAAATATTATGTTTTAAGGACTAAGCATAAAATAAACCAGTGCTCTGGGATCACATCCTTTTGAAGGGGACATTTCAAGAGGTATCCTTCTGTAAACCATTCACTTTTCCTAATTAACAGTTTGACTAGAAGAGAGCTTATAAAACACCCTCCAGTCCAGTGTCCATTCTTAGCTGCAGTGGTTTAGACAGATTTCAAACACAGACAATAAACTTTAGCAGTGATCCTGAAATAGCTGTTAAATGTCTTGGAGCAAATACTGTTTCTTCAAAAGAAGTTAACATGTGAAGCTGTGGGTCAAAGTTACTACCACATTTGGATACTCAAGCACCTGAGTTGGAATTGACAGGCTCTCCCATCAGCAATTAACTACAAAGTGTTGCTGGAGATGCACTGGGGGACACTACTTATTTCCTGCCTGAGCACAAGGTTTCATGTGGTCCAAATCCAGACACCAAAGTTTGGTTGACTCATATCGGTTGGGTCTGCAATGACTGTTTATTACATCTATTTTCCAGCTAAGCTGATTTGGTTGTGAGTAAATTAATCATTGGTCTGTCCTTCGAGTTTCAGTTTAATTCAGTATTATCTTTCCTATTTTCCAAATCTGTCTACAGCTGAGATTAAGGACATTCTATAGAATGTTTTGATCTAGAGACTTTCTCAAAAGCAGCCAATGCTTTTAAAGGAGATCTCATCCACACAACTGTATAGAATATGAATGTGAGCAGAAATCAAAGATGGCTGAACACATACCTCTTTGGCTTCCATCATTATATAATATACTATAGTCCTCTTAAGTATGTATTGAGGCTTTAGCAGCAAGACAAAGCAATGGTTGATTAGCTAAATGTAATTCTCTTACAGAATAGGCACCATTTGTCTCCTCAAGGGCAAACTGACTGATAATGAAAGCATTTTGAAGGCCTCTAATCCTTCAGTCAGAATCCAGACACAACCGACCCTAGTAATTCAACGGGGGAAAATATTTCTCAGGAGCAATGTGTGGGAATGAGACCTGGGAAACTTTTGTGAGAAAAATAAATTCTAATTAAAGTATTTATTTTGAGATTACTGTAGTTTTCACATTCATTTGCTAGTAAAATATTAAGATATAACAAAATAAAAAAGAAATTTTTTATTGTCCTTATTCTGTTTCCCAATTTGAAGATATTTTTAAGTGATGTGGGAGTATTCTCCTGTATTTTGTATTACTCTCATTGTTTGAATAAAGAAGCTGCCTGGCTTGTAAGATAGGTCAGCCCTTAGGTGGGTGGAGTAGACAGAACGGAAGTTCTGAGAAGAAAGGAAGTGGGCCAGTTGCCATGATCCCGTGCCCAAGATGGAAGTACCTTAGAACCG